>JBBPBX010030345.1:21876-35249 GCA_038048925.1 Garcialebias charrua
TATGTATTTATTTATATATACTGTATGTGTATACATAATGCAATCACAATTTGACAACTTGCTGCTGCCCTCTATTGAATCATTGAAATGCATACCTTCCCTGAATTTGTGGATTAAAACGTGTGAATTACTTACAATAGCATTAGCTTTTCTGCAGAACCATACTCACACATTTAACTTGAACTCATAGCATGCAAGTTAACCAGCAGTTCAATATTCACATACAAGAAAAACAAGTCTACCTGCAGAGTTCAGGTAGGATGTGATGTCGGATTTCACCTTTTTGAGACTGATACTACTGCACAAAACGACAGCCAAGTTTAGTTTGGCTGCTGAAATGTGAATTCGGTCGCACAGAAATGTTAAAGGTTTGTGAACAAAACCCATAAAACCAAAAACCAAGCGACTGGAAGACCAAGGAAAAGATAACATGCAACACAGGATATCAGCATGCAGCTCAGCATCTGGGAAAGTACCATAACAGCCGACACGACAGGATGATGATATCAAAAAGACACAAATGCAATGCATTTTTAAATTACAAACATTATAAATGATGAAATACACTGTAAATCCACAGGTTATCTTAGACCTATGCTATAATGCTTTGACAAAAATAGAAAAGAAAATGCTCCCATACTTATAACGAGACAAACAAAATTTTGTTTAGCATCATTTCATTTGTTGTTTGAGGCAACACATACACCCCCTGGTAAGCCTCAGCCACCTTCCTTCCAGGAACAAATTCTCCCAGTCCTAACATTAACAACAACAACAAAAAAAAAGTTTCCTGAAACCAGAAACTCCCTCAGCAAAAGAAAACCAAGCAGCACCTGCAATAGTAAGAGTCTGTCCAGGCAGTGAGTCAAGAATCAGGATGTTAAATCAGACGTAGTCAAACAGGGCAGCTGAAGTGAGATTCTGTCCATAATTATTCAGTAATGTAATCTAGGTCTGCAGCAACACACTCACAGAATCAGGTGTGTAAAAATGCACTGCATTATTTGTAAATGCACATTAATAAATAGAAAAATAAATACATTTTTTGATTTCTCATTCCCACAGATGACAAATCCAGCCTGCTTCATGTTTGGGAGTGCAGTTCAACCCGCGTGCCCTCTTTGCCCACAGACTCAAGCTGCTTCTTTTCCTGCAAGAGTTGATTGATTGGCCATCAGTGGAGACACGCTCCGTGTATGAAAGCGCTCGCCACAGAACTATCACATAAACAGACTTCGGAGTCAAGGCCAACAAAATCCCGTGTCTCCATACCATCCGTTTGGAAGGCAAAGCCGGATCTCATGTATCTGTGGTCAGACGAGAACCGCCACCACTTCCTCATATTGCGAGGCTGCTTCAAAACCACGCCAGTGTGTACTCCATTTCCTTAGCCACGCCCATTTTTCAAAGGTTTGGGAATTCACATAACCATGTGTTGTGCTTCTGAAGTTTGGAACTTCCAAACCTTTGACTGTTTGTTGGAGAGATCAACAAAATAAATGGACCACAATGAAAACGGCTTTGTCCGTGCAAGAAGAAAGGTTTTGAGTTGGGCTCTGTGAGTTTACGCCAACTGGGACCAGACTCTCGAATGAGACGGTCGTTCTCTTGAACTTCTTTATGCAAGTCTTCTACCTGATTTATTATTGAATACGCAGCCACTTGCCAAATTAGAGCTGGTGGATTTATTTTTAATTTTATGATTCTTCTCTCTTGTGACAGCAGACTGACGAAGGTCAAGGGGTCAATTTTAGTTTGACTAGAAAAGCAAGGAAGAAATGTCAGTTTTGCTTTAGCTTTAGATGACAGCAAAACTCAAAATTTCAATAAAAGCAAAGTTTAAATTTAAAATACATCCCCAAAATGTACACAATAAACCAGAATTCATAGCGTTCCAGCATTTGGGATGCAAAACTCTATACCAGGGGTCACCAACGTGGTGCCCGTGGGCTAAAAATAGCACAACTCACTACTAAGTTGCATTTAAAATTTCATTTTATTCAGTTGTTGTTCTTTTTTGTATTTATATATATTTTAAAAATGTCTATCTTAAAAATATGTTCTTAAAAATATGTTTATTATACTTTTTTTTTTTCAATTTACGCTTTGTTATTTCCGAAGAGTTAATGAAACTGGTGCCCTTTGTATGACTGTACCCATGAAGTAGCTCTCAGTTTCGAAAAGGTTGGTGACCCCTGCTCTATACAGTAATAACAACCACAGAGAATAACCAAGCCTTTGATTTTGCCTTAATTACAACACAAAGAATTATAAATTTTAGCTTTTGCATTTGGTAAGCTATCGTACTGGCAAAATCTGTTCACAGACAAGATATAAATGACTGCTAAATTTATTAAAACCATGTTTATAGATGATCCTGCTGCAAAAGATGTTACAAAGACCATATTTTATCATGGTAACTACTGTAATTCAAAACATCAGTACCGTAATCTTGTAGCAGCTGAAAAAAAATGGTAGAAAAGCCATCTGGATTAAAGCTCAGACCCCACTATATAAAATAAAATATTGCATGTTTTGTGCAATGCAGGTGTGAAGCAGGGGTCACTTGACATTGCACCCATGTAAAAAATAAGTCAACATTGTATTTGATGTTTCATCTTGGCTCAGTTTTGGGACTGCATTTTATGAGTGTAAATTAGTGATATGACAACATAATGTGGTTGTGTACAGACGTGTACCACAGTGTTATGGTATTTTCTGCTCCAGAATGTGCCACCAAAAGAAGTTAAAGAAGTCTGGTACGAACATCAGCATCCTCACCAACTTTTATAGGTACACCACTGAGAGCCAGCTGACAGGCTGCGTCACAGGGTGGTACAGGAACTGCACCAGTCAGAGCTGGACGGCTCTACAGAGGGTGGTGCAAACAGCAGATCACTGGTAGCAGTCTCCACACCATCCAGGACATCTACAGCCGATGTCTGAGTAAAGTACGCAGTATCATTAAGGACCACACTGACCCTGCACAAGGACTTTTCCGTCTACTAACCCCGTGAAGATTCACAACTTCTCCTCCTCCACCATAACCCTCAGCACTGGCTCTCCTCAAGGATGTGTGCTGAGCCCCCTTCTGTTCACTCTGCTCACATATGATTGTACAGCCACACTTCCAGGCTGTCATATTGTTAAGTTTGCAGATGATACAGCGGTGGTGGGATGCATCACAAACAATGATGAGTCCAGCTACAGACAGGAGGTGGAACACCTGGAGAGCTGGTGCAAAGAGAATAATCTTCACATGAATGTGAAGAAGACAAAGGAGATGATTGTGGACTTCAGAAGGAATAAACACACCCACGCCCCACTGAAAATAGGTGGATCTGCAGTGGAAGTGGTCTCCAGCTACAAATACTTGGGTGTACACTTGAATGATAACCTCAGCTGGACCAACAACACCACCAGCCTGATCAAGAAAGGTCATCAGAGACTCTACTTCCTCAGACGACTGAGACGTGCTGGTCTGAGCAGCCCAGTCCTCACCTCCTTCTACAGGTGTGCAGTGGAGAGCGTCCTGTGCTCCAGCATCAACGTGTGGCATGGAGGCTGCACAGTTGCAGAGAGGAAAGCTCTACAGAGAGTGGTGAAGGCTGCACAGAAGTCTGTTGGAGTCAGTCTCCCCACCATCACAGACATTTACACCTCCAGATGCAGGAAAAGAGCCACCTGCATCATGAAAGACCTCACTCACCCAGCACACTCACTCTTTGCCCCACTCCCCTCAGGACGGAGGTTGAGGAGCATCAAATGTAGAACCACTAGACTGAGGAACAGCTTCTACCCTGAGGCTGTTAGACTCATGAATGAATAAATAAAAATAAAATAAAAATAAACACTGCAAAATATCACATCATGCTGATGCTGATCTGTTTTCTTGTTGCTGTGTTCATCTGTGACCATCTGCTCATACAGACTCATGTTCGTGCTGCTGTTTATAATGATGTTTTTCCACTATATTAGGGCTTAGTGTATTACTAGTTGATGTTTTTCTTAGTTAATTCTAGATGTTATTACTGTTTTTCTCTTGCATTTGTTGTTGGATGTAACTGGGACCCCGTGTACATAATCTCGTTTTCATCACATGTACCACATGCGGTGCAAATGACAATAACGACTCTCTGACTCTGACTCAAGCAGACGATAGGGGAGTCTGCCATCGTGTACAAAATGACAGCTGTTATCCACAAACTGTCAGATTACTGAACTCTACATTGTAATACTGAACAACTGGCAATAACATTGCACTAAGGCACATCTGTGACACCTAATATTTTTCAAGCTGCTGCACTATGTTGCTGTGTCATGTATGCATGTCATATTTCATGCCATATATCATGTATGCCACTACCTTACCATCATAATTAAATTAATCTCAATATCACTCACTACCTGTGCAATTTGTTAGTTAAGTGCAATATATATCACATCTTACTACCTGTGAAATACTTATTCATACGAATGCATCTTATTTGCACCATTATATTCTACCATGTTGTTGTTTACTATATTTCTTTTGGGTCTTGTACATATTATTACTTTTTGGTACTTTATTTTGTACCTTATTGAACAATTTAGTATTTCTTGTTTTTAGCGAGTTCTCATCCTGAACATTTCATTGCACTGTTGACCTTGTGTTAACCTGCATATGGCAAATAAACAACATAACTTCAAAAGCATATGGTTTTCTGCACATACGAACAGGAAAACAAACTTAGTTCAGGCAACCTGCTTCCCTTCACGATCGAAACCAATGCAATCTTGAAACCTGGGTTTTATTTATCAGCTAAAAGCGTCAAACGTTTGCAGACCACATTTTGCACTACGCTCAACTCTGTCCATAAATGCAGTAAACAATCACTTTGTCATGTACTTAAACTAGCTGAAAACTGATTACACAGCTCTGCAAAGATCAATTACAGTCCAATGATCCAAAAACTATAATAATAAAAAAAACTAAAAAAAGAAACATTTAACTAACTGTATGATTTTATTGCACATGTTGGAATGTTACAAATTTGAAACTCTAACAACTTGCTGTTGAAATAAAAACATTCATTCAGTGCGATACAGTATTAGACTAAAAAAGGAAGACTTTCCCTTTTTGAAAGCTCAGAATTTGCTCACAGCCAAGCACACACAGAAATGTTTACAGCATAAGTGAGTAGATTATGTTGGACATTGGTACAGGTGCATGATATGCCCAATGCGTTGGTTTTATAACTATTTCTGGCATGCTTTATTCAGTCTCAAATCAAAGCCAGGTAAACTTCCCCACACTACATAAACACACACACACACATCGGCTAGTTAAGTGGAAGGCAACTGGAGCATGTTTTGCTTCTCGTCCATTAAGCTTTATTTTAAGAGTTGTTTACGGCTCCTTGGATGAGAAGCAAAACATCTTGAAGAAATAAAAAAGTAAGTCCAGTTACCTTCGTTCACTGTGACCTGGATGACAATCCAACCCAACATGTGTTCCTCTCAAGCAAATTACATCATATGTTTTAAACCAATGAAAGAAGGAACAAAGAAGTCTTAGTGTTAATAAAATAAAGTCCACTCCAAACCCTAAATTTGCCAATCACTTGGCCAGGGCTCCATGGGGGAAAGAATGATTTATCTCAGTGGGACTTTCCTGGCAAAATAAAGCTTAAATACTAGCTAATTTACAGCTTTAGGTCAATAAAAATGAATCACCCACTCAAATAACACAATTACAATAAGTGTGTAATTCACAATAACAATACAATAATAGACTATCAACTTTAACAAGTCATATGCAAGAGATAATTCATAAAGTGGAGACGTGCTTTCTCTCTTATACTGTACTCAGAACTTTGTTTCTTAGTTAGTATTTAGCTGTAGCTACATGAGGAATATGAATTTTTTGTTTATACTGTACTGTAATGAGCAGTTACCGTATTTTTCGGCCAATAAGGCGCACTTAAAATCCTTTAATTTTTCTCTAAAAATCGACAGTGTGCCTTCTGTATTAATTCTGGTTGTGCTTACTAACCTTGAAACAATTTCATGTGGTGCACGGCGCTCAAAAATGTGTATTGTTTTGTATTGTTTTGTATTTTATGTGGTACAACTGAACAATGTTGATAATTATTGCGAATGAGTTGAATACAGTTTGACTTATCTGTTTTGTTTTGCTTAATGCGCCTTATAATCCAGTGCGCCTTTTGTATGAAAACAGACCCATTCATTGATATTGCGCCTTATAGTCCGAACAATACGGTATCTTTATGTCCGTTTTTTTATTTATTTTTACTTTTAACGTTCTGGAGTGCTCATTTTATCCTCCCTGATTATCCTCCTCTTCAGCAATGCGTCTGAATGAAGTTAGGTGTACATGCGTGTAACCTTCTAAATGGTTTTGCCCATGCTAAACAAATGTGATGCTGACAATAATGGCTACAGTTCAAGACATACAGGTGCCGCCACACCCTTTTTTTTAAAAGAAGCTCTAAAACAATCTAAATGAAAAAGTCCTTCATGATCCTGCACAAGTCCCATGATGAAGAAGCACAGAGTGACATGCATCTCCTGTAGTGTCAGGATCACAGCAGTCTTTTCATACGGTTCGTGTGCTTTCCTATCTGCATGGTGGTTCGGTCCGCTGAGTTCGTCAGAACGTCCAGAACTTCATCTTGCCGCTCCAGCTCTGACTCCGCCTCCAGCGCAAGATGCTTTAACTGTAGCAGCATCTACTCACAAACATAACACAATGCAGGGGGGAAAAAAAAGAACACCCATTAGTTTAAATCATTACTTTAAAGCCCATAAAAGAGGCGTAGCTTAGCAACAACACAAACACAGAAATGATTAATTATCAAAACTTCAGCAGAGCAGTGAGCAAATTCAGGATGCAACATGTGGACCACATGTTAGACGTACACAATTTGGATCATTGTGTTGAAATGTATATAAGTTAGAAAAATAGAGCTTTACGTTTCATTTAGACTCTTGTTTTACAGTTTGCTTACAAAAACAACACCTCACTGCTGCCTGGTGTCTGGAGATCAGTGATGCAGTGTGTGAGAAGTGATAATATGTCATAATATTCAGGAAATGGAATTCGAGAACACCAAGAAATAGGTCTTAGCTTGCCCCTTTGGCCACTAATAAACAATGCTGCTGTTTTTTTTGGGTTTTTTTTTACTTTCTATTGGTTTATATTGATGGGTGTCATCATTGACGACAAACTGACTTGAAAACATCACATAAATTCAGTAAAAACAAGGATAGTGAGATCTATTGCTGTTCTGTACAAAGTCAGGAACCTGTTAAATAATAATAATAATGAATTCAATTTATAACACACTTTTCATTAGTGAAAATCTCAAAGCGCTACACACATTGAATGCTACACACATTCATACACCGGTAGCGGCAGACTACCATGCAAGGTGCTTTCCAGTCCTACCGGGAGCAACTCGGGGTTAAGTGTCTTGCCCAAGGACACAACGACACATGGTGTGGGGAACCGGGATTCGAACCGCCAACCTTCCGATCGGGGGACGACTGCCATTACCACTACGCCACGGCCGCCCGTACTGTAAGATCTGTACTTGTTGAACAACACAATTGTCGTTCCACACATGATTTATTGTATTGACATATGGGGTAAAGCATGTAAAACTTTCACGGAACCTGTTTTTTTTTGTTACAGAAAAGAGCTATAAGAGTAATTACCAGAAAAAGTTATTGTCACCCATCTAGCACACTGTTTTACCAATTGAAGTTGTTAAAATTCAGTGACTTGGTGGTGTAGTAGAACATTTACAATATTCTGTCAGTCATGTATAGAGCTCATAAAGAAGAATTACCATTTAATATCCAAATACTTTTTGTTAAACGTCAAAGCTGTTATAATCTAAAGGGAGAAGACGTTTTTGTTAAACCTAAATACAGAACCAGTTCGAGGGGTCGGTCAACCTCAATTCAGGGAATTGGTTTGTGGAATGTTTTGGATACTGAAATTAAAAATGCTGCTTCATTATTTATATTTAAGAAATTAATCAAAACAAAATTATTACAGGGATGTATATAAATTGTTTTTTTGTGTGTGTTATTTTGTAATTTGATGATTACGATTATGAGTTATTTTTATTATGTTATTTGTTGATGATTTTTTTTGTTTGAATTGACTGTTAGTAAAAGGGGGCAGATATAATAAGATTTTCTCTTCATTCTGCCACCCTTCATTTTATTTCTTAATATTGTATATTCTCTTTTTTTGTGTGTGTTATATTTTAAAATGAATAAATTTAATTAAAAAAAAATATTGTGACTCCCATGTTCAGGATCTAACAATTGTGGTTGTTATGGTTAATGTGACAGCTTAAACATACTGCAGCAGGCCAAGCAAAACCTAATAAACCCTCGCTTCAAATCCCACCACCCTGGTTTCTAAACCAGCATTTTGCCGAAGATGCTCACACAACAGCTGACATTATGTCAGGTTTCTGCTTTCTGCGGACATTTCAGCTGAGCCCGGAAAACAGCCGGCAGCAGTTTGAAAACCAGATAGCGTCAATGCACATCAAAAAATAGCAACTGCTTTCACTCGTGCTGGTCTGTGACCTCACAGTTTAAACTGGGAAGACATGCAAGACTTAGACGCTGCAGTTCACTGGGGCTCTAATCTGGCAAAAAAAAAAAAGAAGCCATATTTCAACTACAATAAGCAGAATAATATATATACTAAAATTCTGAGGTAATTTCACAACTATGAGATATAAAAAAAAATACACAACAACAGGTGTATGTTAGTAATAGGCCTGTCACAATAACAAATTTTGTTAGTGATTATTTCAGAAATGATTGCAATAAACGATAATATTGTTCAAAATTTGACAGTGATTAGTAATAGTCAAATTTAAGAAGAAATGTTGATTTGTTTTGAGTGTAGTACCCTTTTCAACCACCAGATGACAGTATAAGACTGAACCGAAGGATGGATAGTGAGGTAGCGAGCAGCGTGTCTCTAAGAAAAATGGTAGGGAGGCCTCTTGACGTTACATAGGCTGTCTCGCTTTCCTTTTTTTTTTTTGTCCGTTCTCAAAATGGCGGACGCGCAGTGTGGTTTGAGCTCTTTAGCATAGCATTTTTC
Organism: Garcialebias charrua; assembly: GCA_038048925.1. Lineage (NCBI taxonomy): Eukaryota > Metazoa > Chordata > Actinopteri > Cyprinodontiformes > Rivulidae > Garcialebias > Garcialebias charrua. Next base: position 31,016 of record JBBPBX010030345.1, read on the forward strand.
ACACAAAGCTTTTAATTAAAAAAATCAGTAAACAAGTTCTCAGCTTCTTTTTGCAGAGAAAAACTTTTTTACACAAAGGCACAGGTTTCAACCGTGAATTTTGGAGCTTCGACAAGACAGAGTTTTTTTTTCCTGGAGTTCAGCCTGTTAGCTTAGCTTCTAAATTTAGCTGCTTTTAATGATTTAAAAAAACGTGCTTTTAGATGGTTAAAACTGATTTTAAAGAGAAAGGGAGGGGTCAGTGAAGAGCACAGGAGTTGAGCTTTTTGCCATCCAGTGTCTTCAGTAGAACGAAAGAGACACAATGAAGCGATGAAGCCGATAAATGAAAACTAGGTTGATCATTTTCATTTATCATGTGATTAACTGATTTATTGTTTATTGCAACAGGCCTAGTTATAATTATTCTCTCCTAAGAGGAGTTTTTCACAGCTAACTATTTCTTCATTAGTAGTGACATGCTTTAGCTTAATTGCGGTACCTAGTTTTCTAATGACACACATGACTAATGTTCTTCTCTATTAGACAAAACACAAAGAGGAGGCAGCAAAGTGTGTACATATACTGTATGTATGTATATATACAAGCCCAAAACCGGAAAAGTTGGCACGTTGTGCAAATCGCAAATAAAAACAGAATACAATGACTTGCAAATCTTTTTCAACCCATATTCAACTGAATAGAATGCAAAGACAATATATTTAATGTTCGAACGGAGAAACTTTATTTTGTTTTGCAAATAACCATTAACTTAGAATTCAATGGCAGCAACACATTGCAAAAAAGTTGGCACAGGGACATATTTACCACTGTGTTACATCGCCTTTCCTTTTAACAACACTCAGTAAACGTTTGGGAACTGAGGAGACCAATTTTTGAAGCTTTTCAGGTGGAATTCTTCCCCATTCTTGCTTGATGTACAGCTTAAGTTGTTCAACAGTCCGGGGTCTCCGTTGTCGTATTTTACGTTTCATAATGCGCCACACATTTTCAATGGGGGACAGGTCTGGACTGCAGGCAGGCCAGGGGAGGACCCGCACTCTTTTGCTACGAAGCCACGCTGTTGTAACACGTGCAGAATGTGGCTTGGCATTGTCTTGCTGAAATAAGCTGGGGCGTCCATGAAAAAGACGTCGCTTGGATGGCAGCATATGTTGCTCCAAAACCTGTATGTACCTTTCAGCATTAATGGTGCCTTCACAGATGTGTAAGTTACCCATGCCTTGGGCACTAATGCACCCCCATACCATCACAGATGCTGGCTTTTGAACTTTGCGCCTATAACAGTCCTGATGGTTCTTTTCCTCTTTGGTCCGTAAGACACGACGTCCACAGTTTCCAAAGACAATTTGAAATGTGGACTCATCAGACCACAGAACACTTTTCCACTTTGCATCAGTCCATCTCAGATGAGCTCGGGCCCAGCAAAGCCGGCGGCGTTTCTGGATCTTGTTGATGAATGGCTTTTGCTTTGCATAGTAGAGCTTTAACTTGCACTTACAGATGTAGCGACGAACTGTAGTTACTGACAGTGGTTTTCTGAAGTATTCCTGAGCCCATGTGGTGATATCTTTTACACACTGATGTCGGTTTTTGATGCAGTACCGCCTGAGGGATCGAAGGTCACGGGCATTCAATGTTGGTTTTCGGCCTTGCCCCTTACGTGTAGTGATTTCTCCAGATTCTCTGAACCTTTTGATGATATTACGGACCGTAGATGGTGAAATTCCTAAATTCCTTGCAATAGCTCGTTGAGAAAAGTTGTTCTTGAACTGTTCGACAATTTGCCCACGCATTTGTTCACAGAGTGGTGACCCTCGCCCCATCCTTCTATGTGGATGACTGAGCATGTCAAGGAAGCTGCTTTTATACCCAATCATGGCACCCACCTGTTCCCAATTTGCATGTTCACCTGTGGGATATTCCAAATAAGTGTTTGATGAGCATTCCTCAAATTTCTCTGTCTTCTTTGTCACTTGTGCCAGCTTTTTTGAAACATGTTGCAGGCATCAAATTCCAAATGAGCTAATAATTGCAAAAAATAACAAAGTTTACCAGTTCGAACGTTAAGTATGTGGTCTTTGCAGTGTGTTCAATTGAATATAGGTTGAAAAAGATTTGCAAGTCATTGTATTCTGTTTTTATTTGCGATTTCCACAACGTGCCAACTTTTCTGGTTTTGGGCTTGTATATATATATATATATATATTAGGGATGCACCGATAAATCGGCCGGCCGATCGATCGGCTCCGATTTCCTTAATTTGGGGAGATCGGTGATCGGCCGATCTTTAAATGAGAAGCCGATTTTATCTACCGATTTTATCTGCCTCAGCAAAGGTTGGAAAATCCTGAAAATTTAGGGTGCATTTTGACCTTTTAACACCTGAAAATCGGTATCGGCCAAAATCGGAATCGGCAGGTCAGACTTTCTAAAAATCGGTAATCGGCCAGAAAATTGAAATCGGTGCACCCCTAATATATATATATACATATATATATATATATATATATATATATATATATATATATATATATATATATATATATATATATATATATACAGCAAACCCTCGACCTACGTCACCTGCGACCTACGGCAACTCAGACTTACGATTTTATCATATTTAATAAAAATATGATTAAAAAAAAAATAATAATTATTATTATTTTTTTTGTGTGTGTTTAAATGTTATTAATTTCATGTGTATAGCACTTTGTTGCAGCTGTGGTTGTTTTAAATGGCTTTATAAATAAAGTATAATTATTAATATTTCGTTTTTAATTACAATTTGATCGTATTTACGCAACTTCCGGTCGTTTCCGGTCGTCTACTGCGGTCAATGGAGCTCCAGTTGGTGGCGGTAATGCGCTTAATTTGAGTTCGCCAACCGCCAATAACCTCTATAGAAGAAGAAGAAGAAGAAGAATGGAGCTCTAGACGCTCCTGTCAGCTGGCTTTAGAGGACCGTGTGTCCGTTCAGGGTTGCCTCATACGGATAAATTTGCTGGAAACACTCGGTCAACTCTGTGGACGTCTCAGGTCCGGAGGAGCAGCCGCGGATCGCCCCGCGATCGGCGGCCACAACGCCGCCCGACATGCTAACGACAGCAGCTAACAAAGCAGCTAACACAGGCGAAGACACCGAGCCGACATGCCGCGGAGAGGCCATCTGCGGCCGGGAGCTCGCCGCAAATGTCCGCCTGGCAGTCGGGGGACACCGAGCTAATGCGGAGATACAAAGCCGATGCCTGAGCAGCCGCGGATCGCCCCGCGATGGCTCCAACAACGCCGCCCGAGATGCTAACGACAGCAGCTAACAGAGCAGCAAACACAGGCGAAGATACCGAGCCGACATGCCGCGGAGGGGCCATCTACGGCCGGGAGCTCGCCGCAAATGTCCGCCTGGCAGTCGGGGGACACCGAGCTAATGCGGAGATACAAAGCCGATGCCTGAGCAGCCGCGGATCGCCCCGCGATGGCTCCAACAACGCCGCCCGAGATGCTAACGACAGCAGCTAACAGAGCAGCAAACACAGGCGAAGATACCGAGCCGACATGCCGCGGAGGGGCCATCTACGGCCGGGAGCTCGCCGCAAATGTCCGCCTGGCAGTCGGGGGACACCGAGCTAACGCGGAGATACAAAGCCGACAGCCTTTTTGAATGAACTGACATGCTAACCAGTGCTGCTAATAGCGGGGCCTAACCGTAGCTAACGCTGAGCAGTTGTTTTGGATGGAGGACATCGCGGAGAAACGGCTTTCAGTAAGTTTTTTTTTTTTTTATGGCTCCAAATGTATGAAGTTAAGAAGCTAACAGTCATTCTTTTAAACAGTTTTGTCCACGTGTGTGCGTGTGGAGCGTAAGGAAGCTGGGGGAGCTCGCACCCGAGCTAAATACTAAAAGACGAAGGCAGGCTTTGACCAGCTCAAAGTAAGACATTATATTTTTTATTTATTGTACAGTACAGTATTCATTTACTGTACAGTTCTGTGCATGTTCATGGCCTAGTATGTCTGCTTGTTCAGTCTCATGCCATTAAATATGTGTGCGGCGCTCCGTTAGCGGTATATCCGCGACCTATGTCAGAAACGCGGACCTACGACAGGCAGGTGTTTTTGGTCCGCGAGGTACGACAAAATCGACCTAAGTCACACACGTAGGTCCCTATCCCTGACGTAACTCGAGGGGTACCTGTATATATATATATATATATATATATATATATATATA
>JBBPBX010030346.1:21398-35249 GCA_038048925.1 Garcialebias charrua
AGTCCTTCCTGTTAACAGTTTAAACTGCGTGGTGCTGGAAGGAAGCTATGAAGCTCGGACGTAACGCAGCGAAGCTAATGCAGCGGAGCGGAGGCAAACAGACGACAGAAGCTGCTCAAAGTAAGAAATAACATTTTTATGTACTGTATGTTCTTTTAAAATGTTTTAAAGTGTTAGGATAGGCATTACCGCACATGTACGTGTATCAGTGGCGGCTGGTGCGGTATATATACATATATCAGAGTCAGAGAGTCAGAGTCAGAGAGTCTTTATTGTCATTTGCACCGCATGTGGTACATGTGATGAAAACGAGATTATGTACACGAGGTCCCAGTTACATCCAACAACAAATGAAAGAGAAAAACAGTAATAACATCTAGAACTAACTAAGAAAAACATCAACTAGTAATACACTAAGCCTAATATAGTGGGAATAAACAGCAGCACGAACATGAGTTTGTATGAGCAGATGGTCACAGATGAACACAGATGAACACAGCAACAAGAAAACAGATCAGCATCAGTATGATGTGATATTTTGCAGTGTTTATTTTTTATTTTATTTTTATTTATTCATGAGTCTAACAGCCTCAGGGTAGAAGCTGTTCCTCAGTCTAGTGGTTCTACACTTGATGCTCCTCAACCTCCGTCCTGAGGGGAGTGGGGCAAAGAGTGAGTGTGCTGGATGAGTGAGGTCTTTCATGATGCAGGTGGCTCTTTTCCTGCATCTGGAGGTATAAATGTCTGTGATTGTGGGGAGACTGACTCCAACAGACTTCTGTGCAGCCTTCACCACTCTCTGCAGAGCTTTCCCGATTTACGAGATTTTCGTCTTACGAGATAGTCGGAGGAACGGAACTCCCTCGTAAGTCGGGGAATACCTGTAATCCTAAACACATGTGGGTAAAATGAGCTTCCTTTGTATGATGTGGGGGGTGCTCAACCTTAGAGATAGGGTGAGGAACTCCCTCGCCCAGGGGGAGCTAGGTGTAGAGCTGCTGCTCAAATGAGGTGGCTCATCTGATAAGGATGCCTCCTGGACCCTTTGGAAGTTTTCTGGGCACATTCCACTGGAAAGAGGCCCCGGATCAGACCCCAAATTCGGAGGGATAGTGTGTCTTCTTTGGTCTGGGAACACCTTAGGATCTCTCTGGAGGAGCTGGAGAGTGTTGCTGGGGAGGGACTGGTCTGGGTTTCTCTTCTGGACTTGTTGCCTCTGCGACCCAACCATGGCTAAGCGGTAGAAGATGGACATACTGTACATGGAACTTGAAAATCTAACTACAAAAATCTTCATTTGCATTTGTCCTCTTCTTACAAATCATTGGATCATGTGTCCCTTGAGTATGCCACCTGTTCAGGTTGCAGCTTGATTTTTGGAGGGAATTCTCAACCTAATAGGTTAGTGAGCAGCAGACATTGTTTATGTTTATAAACACAAACAATGGGTACAGATCAATCTTAATCACCTAATAACTCACACACAAAACTTACAAGAGGAGATAAATAAAACAAACGTCAAGATAGTAGGGCTTACATCACACCCTCCTTTCGTCTCATGTGTCTACATTTGTCCTGGGCTACGTATAACAGGTCGTTTCTCTTCCATGCCTTGTTCTTCCTCTCATACATCACCTCCTTTCTGTTACTTCTTCCCTTTGATTTTCTTTTTCATTGATGAGCCAGAGAGACAAAGGAAGGCCGCCTTTTCTCCTGCTTGTCAATTATCCGCTCTCCTGTCTCCGTCCAGCTTAATTGGCGTTTGGGAGACGCGTTTGACGTCCCAGCGGGCTCAGACCAGGACAATAGAGGCCCAAATAGCTGACCATCCTTCGGCTCAGCCCAAATTGAATTGGAAATCTTCCATCTTCTCTTTAGCATAACAAAGCAGGTGGAGGAGCTGATAAAACAAGTAGGTGAAACTTTAGAATGACAATGGAAAATATGAAAAACAGTAGCTAAAAGCCAAAATGTGCAAAACAAGTAATGATCTGAGTTTTTGTTCTGTCATTTCTTTAATTCTTGTGTTTCCTGCTCTCTTTCTTATTATCAGCTCCTGCTCCACCTGTCTGTCTCTAATCACCCCGGATGTTCATCATTCCTCTAGTCTCCATTTTAAATCAGCATGTGTTTCCTCTTTGTCTATGCATTGTGCTTCCCAGCCTGTCATGTTCTGCCCTCTTGTCGTTCCGTCCTTCATTTAAGTTTTGCTACCACGTCAGCTTTTGTTGTCATTTCTGTTTAAATAAATAGACTTTATTTTTTACCTTGGAGTCTCTGCCTGCACGTGGGTTCAACGCTAACAACAGATCATGTCAAATGGCTAAATCTAGCACAGCTAAAAGTGGAAAGGAGCAAAACAGAAGATAAATTCTAAGGTTAGTGAAACAGAAGCTACATGCTAAAATTGGCAACGCTTTAGCCAAATGCTAAAATTAGCACAACTGTGTCTAACAGCTAAAATTGGCAAAACTGTATTTAAAATTTAGTGAAACTGTGTCTAAAAACTAAAATTTGAGTTAAAGCTCAAAGCAGCTAATCTGTAGATAAAAGCTACATGGAACACTAACTTCTCAGTGTTTCCTCCCTGATGCTAAACCAGACTCTGAGGTGATCACTTATAAATCATCAGACTTCATGGTAAAAATCTTTGCTCCGATGTGAGTGGGTTCAACAGACCTCCCACCCATCTTCCTCACTAAATGAAAGTCAATGACTTTTTTCATTAGGGTCAGGCTCTCACTGACCTGCAACACTAACAATAACTTATCTTTTGGTCCATGAAAGCCTGAATCGTTTCTTCCATTGTTCCATTTCCATCCCTTTTCAGCAAAGGTTAAGAAGTGACGGCTCTCAAAGAAGTGGGTTTTGAGATTTTAAAAGTCTTTTTGAATCTCAAATTGCCAGAAGCAGAATGAAAAATCCTTCTACACCACAGACTCCTGTCTGAATTATTCAAAAGAAGCAAATAACTGACTTCATTTAGGCTGTCATGGTGGTAAAATGATTCTGCTGAGGTTAAAACATCTTTAAAGTGTTGTTAATAACTGATACGGCCCATACAGAGCCCTATTAAGCACAGACTGTCAAATCTTTGCTCTATCAAATATTTATTGCCAAGTTAATTTATTTTTCTTGCAGGTCCTCCTGGTGGAGCATTAAAACATTGACTCCTGCAGTAGGCCTACACTCTCCAGTCAGATAAAACGAGAGGCCAAGGAAGGATGTTTGCTGGACAACGTACATTACATTAGTGTTAAAACATTTAATTTTAGTCCCTGTGTTGCATTTCTCTCTCTTTTTGGCCAATAATTTGCTTTGATCATGGGGAAAATGGACCAAAGACTCAGAAAGCGATTTAGACTGAATAAATTAACATATGAATAAAATGCCACGTGCTCCGTGAATCCGATTTTCCTCAAATGGAGCTTGATCAAGTCTGACATCCTATGAGAAAGGGATTGTTAAAAAAGCAAGAAACATCTCTCTTCATCATTAGTANACAGATTATTGCCAACGGAGAGAGAACTTGTGTTCCTGAAAATATCTTGTGGCAACAAACTTACCAGTAAACTCTTGACCCAAAGACTGACTCTAAAGGGGTAAAAGTCAACCCTCAGTTGGTCAACATTTATTTACAGCAGCCCTTACAACAACCAAAGGTGATCCAAGTGCGTCAAAGCACAAAAGTTCAAACGGACGTTAAGAAAAACACAAAAAATGCCAAAGTGTCACCAGATTTTAAAAGAATAAAAAAAGGTTTAAAGATTATAATTTGCCAAAGTTCCATGTCAGTGATGGAGAGCAAGTGACAAACTTGGTTCCCCAGTGGATGCAGTGACCCAAAAGGCACGTTCACCCCAAACATATGTCTTCAGTAGAGCCAGACCAATATGGAAATTAGGGCTATAGATTACTGTATACTGATATTGGGATAGGGTTGCAATATGCCGATAACCTACAGTATACTGTATTGTCTGAAAATTGTTGAGCTTTATCCACCCCGTTCATTGTTTAAGCAGTCAGTCATGTGGTCTAATTAGTATTGATCACAGCAGAGTTTATTTTTCTTTGCAAAGTAAAGATTTCAGACAAACTATGCATTTCATTGACAAAAGTAACAGTATTAACACTGATATACTGTATTGCACTTCTACATTAGATTTATTGTTCTGGATAAAGTTTTACAAAGCAATAGCCTATGCTAGGTTATCCAAACGTTAGCTTGCTAACTTGAGAGGCACGTAGCTAATGACAAGTACGTTGGAGGATTGAAGATAATTTATTATTGTTGATCTCTTTAATTGTACAGCTCAGTTAAATTAAATTTAACTGCTCTGTTCAGCAAAACACACTATACAGTATTGCTCCCTGCTTCAGCTATGCTGAAAGTGAAACAGTTACGTACTGTAATCCCAGATTTATGTGTATTAGTTGGTTCACCCCTTGCGGTAGCCTTAATGGGTGAAGCCTGTTTGAAATAGAACTTGGTGAATGGCCATGGCTTTGTAGTAGTCTTCATGTGACCTCTGCTAGATATATTGCACAATAGCTGTGTTTCCATCCATTTTCATTTCGAATTTTGAGCTAATTTTTGAAATCTCGCAAATATGTAAATACAAATTAATGCGAAGCAGAAGTGTTTCCATCTGCTGGCTTGTAGCGCATCTACCAAGCCACGCACAGCGTCATTACGTCAGACGTCAGCGTCATTACGTCAGACGTCAGCACTGCGCATGTCTACAGTAAACAGGAAGTAGCGGTTGAAAACAGAACCCGGCCACACATCTCGTCAAAATGCAGAGAATATTTCAGGTATGTGTTGCTATCGGGCAAGTTGTATTTATTCTGTCATGCCAACTAGTTTTAGCGATGTTACATGTTGTCCGGAGCGGAAACAGCTGAACGTCACGTGACGTGAATGTTCGCTATGGCAGAACTGTGTCGGAAAATCTGTTTCCATCTGTCCTTTTGCGCATCTGCTCATTTTCGAAGCTCCCAAAAACCACCTCAAGCGAGCGTATAAACTTTTTGGCGAATTTAATAATAATAATAATAATAATGAATTCAATTTATAATGCACTTTTCATTAATAAAAATCTCAAAGTGCTACAATGTGTAACAAGGTAAAGGTAAAAAATAAAACAAGTGATAAAATCAAATAAAATCAATAATAATATCGACTAAGATCAAAGATAAAATCATGTAGATTTAGGCTTGCTTAAAAAATAAATAAAATAAAACAAGTGATAAAATCAAGTAAAATCAATAAAGATAACAGCTAAGATCAAAGATAAAATCATGTGGAGGCAGAATAGGCTTGCTTAAAAAGAAAAGTCTTAATGCCGCTTTTAAAGTCAACCAGTGACTGTGGAGCTCTCAGGTCGTCAGGGAGGGAGTTCCACAGGCGGGGGGCAGCCACACAGAATGCTCGGTCTCCCATGGTCCTCAATTTGGTCCGAGGAATATGAAGTAAATTACTGTTCTGTGATCGTAGAGACCGGGTGGATGAATATGGTGCAAGAATGTCCTTTAGATAGTCAGGTGAAGTGCCGTGCAAGCATTGATGGGTAATGAGAGCAGTTTTATATTGAATTCTGTAGGTGACAGGAAGCCAATGGAGGTTATGGAGAATGGGTGTAATATGATCAAATTTGCGAACTCTCAACAGAATCCTAGCTGCACTGTTTTGAATATATTGAAGCTTCTGAATGTTTTTGCCAGGGATACCAATAAACAGGGAGTTGCAGTAGTCGAGCCTGGAGGAGACAAAGGCATGGACGAGTTTCTCAGCATCAGAAAAAGTCAGAGATGGGCGAAGTCTGGAGATGTTTCGAAGATGGAAGAAGCAGGTTTTAAACAGATGCTTAATGTGATTTTCAAATGTGAGATGAGAGTCCATTTTTATTCCAAGATTTGTAACAGAGGTGGAGAGGGGGATGTCTTGACCAGAGAAGGAGATTGTTGTTAAAGTTGATGTTTGTATCTGGTGAGGGGTGCCGATCAATATGGCCTCGGTCTTGGAGCAGTTCAGTTGAAGAAAGTTTTGATTCATCCATGCCTTTATTTCCTCCAGGCAGGCAGAGAGAGCAGTGAGTGCAGTGAGAGCAGTGAGTGAAGATGGAGATAGGGATGATGATGATGCTCCAGTCCTGATGTAAAGTTGTGTGTCGTCGGCATAGCAGTGAAAGGAAATGTTGAACTGATTAATAATTTGACCCAAAGGCAGCATGTAAAGGGAAAACAGCAGGGGCCCCAGAACTGACCCCTGAGGTACACCACAGGAGACACCGACTGTCTGGGAAGTGGCATTGCCAAGACTGACACATTCCAGCCTATTGGAGAGGAAAGATCTGAACCAGTCCAGGACAGTGTCACAGAGACCGACCTCCACATGAAGACGGTGGAGGAGGATACTATGGTCCACAGTGTCGAAGGCTGCAGTGAGGTCAAGGAGGACAAGGATGGAGGGAGAACCAGTGTCAGCAGCCATGAGGACATCATTCGTTACTCTCAGCAATGCAGTCTCAGTACTGTGAGCTGCTCTGAATCCAGACTGGAACTTCTCATACAGAGAGTGTTGCTGTAGGTGTTCCTGCAGCTGAGCAGCAACTGCTTTCTCCAGCACTTTGGACAGAAATGGGAGGTGGGAAATTGGCCGGTAATTTGAAAAAATGTCGGGATCCAAATTAGATTTTTTCAGAAGAGGCCTAATGATGGCAGTTTTTAGAGGCAGTGGAACATGACCAGATTGTAGAGACTGATTTATTATTTGTGTGATTAATGGGCTAATTGCAGAGTGATTGGATTTTATGAGAGATGAGGGGAAGGGATCCAGGGCGCAGGATGAAGGCTTCATTTTCTTGAGGATGGTCTCCACCTCACTCTCGAGGAAGTAAATACGGATTTTGCCGTTTCCATTAAGCTTTTCTGCTGCGATACTTCAAAATGCGCAGCTAGAAACCTTGATGGAAACACGGTTAATGACACCTTTTGCAAGTAAGGACACAGCTGGTTCCCAGTGTTTATATTGGCGCATAATAGGCCAGTTATTACCAATACGATATGTCCCCAAATACCAATATTGGCCTAAAGTATCAGCCGTACCGATATAGTGGCTGGGCTCTAGTATTTAGACCTAGGAAATAAAGATAAGATGTATTAGTTGACCTTAAGTTCCTCCCATGCTCACAGGAAGATGAAAAAGAAAATATTCTCCACAGTTTAGCTCCTTACAAACTGAACATCTTGCACCAAAAACATGTTGGTTTACTTCATTTCCTGTTCAATTCCAGTCCAGAAAATCACGCATGAAGAAAACTGCAAACATTCACTTTCCATTCACTAATTCTCAGTCAGGTCATCTGGACAGTTAATTTTTTTATAGAGACGTTTCACTCTATCCGGAGGAGGAGTTGACAGGGGACAGGACGGCTCCCAGAAAACATCTTAGCTCCAGCAAACTGGTTGGTCCACTTAATGAGTTTACTGCTTGGTGCGGAAACAGTTTACTGGAACTCCTCAGACTGATGAAGCCCTCCGGATAAAGGGCGAAACATCTCTATAAAAAAAGAAACTGTCCAGACGACCTGACTGAGAATTATTGGATTTGACACCTGGATGATGGAGCATGAACTTTGTTGCATTCACTATTCATATCCCTCAGAGACGAGGGACATCAGTGCACCGTTTGCTTATGTTGTATGAATAAACTAAATTAGTAAGTTTAGAAAGCCACATTTTAGTATTCGTTAAGATCAAACGGAAAAAAAGACTTTATCCAAATCTGTATTTTAGATGTTTATCTAATCACAACACAACGTTATATTTGCCCGACTTCAATTTTAACGCCAGGTTTTGCCGAATCAAAGAGAATTCCGTGTGAAAAGATGTGCATGTAGCTCTAAAGTGTAAAATGAAGGAAACAATGACCGATGTATCCGGTTGAGACACTAAGTGAAATTCTCTGGTTCAAGTTTGCCGTCGTCGCCGTTAAGGAGTTGTCTTTCGGGTCTGGGTGTTTCGATAAGGTGAGTGTTTGTGTTTATCTGCTCACTCCCAGCTCTGTGCATTACCATGAGAATGGTTTAAGCCCTCTGCTAATCCCCCCGTTTCTCCGTTGTAATAAATGTCTTCATTCAAACACACGGCAAAGGACAGGGGACTGGAGGACACGGCGACGGGGGACATGTTCCCCAGGATGAGGCCATCAAATGTAGAAACTTCCTTCCTATCTATGCGCTGAACTAGCTGATTAGTTAAAATAAAACCTCAAATTTCGGTTTAATTAGCTACAAGCTGGAGTTTAAGAATTTTTCTTGAAGTCTCTGCAATTTTTATGACCGATAGTGCTGTTCTCTTAGCATTTGGTACAAATTAAAGTGAATATTTCCAATTGAAAATGGTAAACATTTATTTAATGCCCACAAATATACACTGTTTTAAAAGAGGCCACTCTAGTACCATGTTAAAACTTTTTTTTTTTCAAATAAATGTGAATACAGTTAGAATGGATGCACATACAAACGTTTTCTAAGATGATATTGTAAATTATTTATTACTAAATATTGGTTATTTCTGGCTGAATTAGAATTTTATTTGTATGATCAGAGCAAATTGCTCAAAAGTAAACAGGTTAAATGTTTCCTTTTCCGTCAGCGTAAATTTACTTTAATTTTTTTTAATCATTCATGTAAAATTAATCTGAAAAGGCAATGTCTTTAGAGAGTCATTTTCTTTTTATAATGTTTAAGATGTATTACCAAACGGTGGCTGATAAGTTATGTAAATAATCTGTGTTTGTTGAAATTAATCGTACGGAATCATATGGTAGGAGAGTAATCTGCGGCGTTCCACAAGGTTCAGTTTTGGGGCCAGTGCTATTTATAATTTTTATAAATGACATTTTTAGAGTATGAAAAAAGTTGAATTTTGCTACATTTGCAGATTATTCTGATTTATTTTACTCAGGAAATGACGTGGAGGGACTTGATATGAAAGGAAAAAAAGAGGGTTTGATATTAATAAAATGTACTTAAATGAATGTAAAACAAAATTTATGGAGCTTAGTGGAATTTATGGACTAAATTTTATGGAATAATTTCGTTGAAAAACTGTTAAAGTCACATAGAATATATCAGACAAAAATTATCAAAATCAATTGACATTGTTTATAAAACTAGAGAAGTGTTCTAAAAGTTGTTTGCATATACTTTATTTTTAACTTATAAATGTTCTGATGTGTGAAAGTTTGAGGTAATGTAAGTAAAACTAATATAGATCCAAATATTAAACTTCAGAAAGAATCCCTGGTTCTGCTAAGGTTTCTTCCTCATGAGGGAGTTTTTCCTTTCCACTGTTGCCTTCATGCTTGCTCAAGATGAGAGTTCTGCGACGGAGTTGAACTCAAAGCAGTCTGCTCCTCAGATAAATAATATTAATTATTTTTTATATATGAATGTTTCTGTTCAGTTCCATGAGATGACTTCTGTTGTGAATTGGCGCTAAATAAAAAAACTGAATTGAGTCAGAGTCAGAGTCAGAGTCAGAGTCAGAGAGAATTTATTGTCATTTGCACCGCATGTAGTACATGTGTTGAAAACGAGATTATGTACACAGGGTCCCAGTTACATCCAACAACAAATGCAAGAGAAATACAATAATAACATCTAGGATTAACTAAGAGAGACATCACATCAGCTAGTAATACACTAAGCCCTAATGTAGTAGAAAAACATCATTATAAACAGCAGCACGAACATGAGCAGATGGTCACAGATGAACGCAGCAACAAGAAACAGATCAGTACAGTATCAGTATGATGTGACCTTTTGCAGTGTTTATTCTTATTATTTATTTATTCATGAGTCTGACAGCCTCAGGGTAGAAGCTGTTTCTCAGTCTAGTGGTTCTACATTTGATGCTCCTCAACCTCCGTCCCGAGGGGAGTGGTGCAAAGAGTGAGTGTGCTGGGTGAGTGAGGTCTTTCATGATGCAGGTGGCTCTTTTTCTGCATCTGGAGGTGTAAATGTCTGTGATGGTGGGGAGACTGACTCCCACAGACTTCTGTGCAGCCTTCACCACTCTCTGCAGAGCTTTTCTCTCTGCAACTGTGCAGCCTCCATGCCACACATTGATACTGGAGCACAGGACGCTCTCCACTGCACACCTGTAGAACGAGGTGAGGACTTGAATTGAATTGAACTGGTCAATGAAAGATGTTGTAAGGTGTAAAATAAACAAAGTTTATTATTATTATTATTTTTATTATTATTATTATTATTATTATTATTATTACTTAGATTGATAAATACTTTTTTTTTTTACTCTACAATTCCATTATTTGAAGGTCTTCTGCTTTAAAACGTTGCTTTATTCTATATTTACGAACAATGGAAATAATATATCTGGTTAGAAACAATAGTCTTCCTGCCTGTTTTCAAATGATTTTTTTAAAAGTTAAAGTTATTATAATCCAAGCGGTCCAAAGAGAACTAATGTAAATCACAGATGTGTTTCAGTTTTGGAATAATTAAAGTGTGAAATTTAAGTTTAGTAGCTCTTGTAAGTTTTAAAAATGAATCTAAATTCAAGTTATAAAGAGTTAAAGTTTAAAGTAATAAAAGTTGATGATAGTAATGCATTAAAATTATAAAAATATTAATAAAAACTAATAATGATTTATATTATGCATGTAAATACATGTATATGGGGAGGACATCATTGTTAATGTATTGTACATTGAATATTGCTGTTCTGTTTGGTCCTTTTCTTGTTTTAATACATGTTTTGTAGAGGAAAGCTTTTGGCTTCTGTTCCTTTTTGCTCAAGTGTTTAAATATTTAATTATTTGTTTGCAACTGTTCTTCTTGACATGACCAAATAAACCATTCGTCCATTCATTTATAAATAATCTGCTAACCAAACAGTGGCCTGAACGTCCACATCTCTTCAGACTGTAAGGTGGGAAAGAAATGCCAAGAATCTTCAACGCACGAGCTCTCGGTAAACACGTTTATAAACCGCTAATGGGCAGGTCACAACACAGAGAAGAAAACATTTTAATAAATGTCACTGATGCTATTTAAACTCTATGTACATTAATTACATTTTACAGCTGCAGCATCCCGGCCACACAAACCCTCCTCCAGTTTTCAACCTGAAGCATCTTCAACGGCTCGCTGCTGCCCCCACGTCTCCCCCGGGACTCCCCTCGTCACCCCGAGTTCTCGCCACACAAAGCAGTCTATTAAAAAGCCTTTAGCGAGGCCATTTGCTCAGGCTGCTTCTGCAAAAACAGGCCTGGGTTGAGGCGGAAGGTTGTGTTTGTGCTGCTAATGTTAATGTAGCATGTAAGGTCTGGGCCTCTGGCTCCGGTGAATGTCACACCCAGGGGGGTTAAGGAAAGAAACGCAGTATAATTCCACGTAATCCTACACAAATCCAAGCCTTGATGTCCTGATGATGCCACTGCGGTGTTGCTCCTAATCCTTCCGTTGGTAACGTCAGTCGTTTCTCGGGTCTCGTGGATTCAATCAGACGATGACGCAGAGATACTGAAAAGTTGCTGCATCTTCCCTCAAAGGAGGTTCTAACACACATATGTCAAAGTCAAGGCCCGCGGGCCACATCCGCCCCATAAATTAATTATCTATGGCCCCCTGGATGATATTTAATTACTATTAGAACCGGCCCGCAGGACACAGCCGTCCGCTGGTGTTTTGCACGCACCAGCACTACATTCCCCACAATGCAACGGTAGTAGGGATGGGGCCGATCCGATCCGGAGGCGTGTCTCATGAACCCAGAGTAACAAGACCTGCCTCACGTCACATTCAGGAAATCCATTTCATAGTTTGCAGCCAGTTAGCCAGCGTGCGGACTGAGTGAGTAGCACTTTAGCTAACAACTAGCCAACTTTTCATCGTAACATGTCGTATTTTACACTAAACACCGCAAGACAGCAACGTGCAATGTCTGCAGAGCCATAGCGCCACATTAAACCGTGGTCAAGTTAGTTTTACGTTGGACATTCGAGCTCTGGGGCTTCAGCGTGATGCCACTCTCGCTGAACCGAAACAGGGAGACCGACCGCGGCCAGCTGCGTCCAGTCCGACCGCTGTCTGACCGTCTCGTAGGAGGGACAGGCTGAGAGCGGCTGACCGAAATCAGAGCGCCCGCCCCGGATTGAACAATAAAAACACACCGCTGAAGCCACGGAGCTCAAATGTTCACAGAGAAGTTGCTAAACTTCATCATAATTAATGACCAACAGCTATCAGCTGTAGAAAATGAGGGATTTCGCAGCTTGATACTTGCAGCCAACAGTAAACAATCATAAAAAAGCATATTAATTAAAAATCACAAGAAAACTGTGTAAAAAAACGAAACATAAACCGCTAAATTATAAAACAATGTAAAATACTAAAAGCAGGAACCTGTCTGTGTTGATTTATGCCAAGAACTTAGCAGATGTAAAGCTATTTAATATGTTATTTAATTCATTTATTCATTCATTTAAAAGAGACAAAATAAAACAAATTCATCAAAAAGAAAACATTGAATGAAAAGAGTGCAGAAAGAAGAAAAAAATTCTTATATCACCCCCTTAAAATAATAAACATTGAACCAGTCCGGCCCTTGGCTTGTAGCAAATTTGTTTTTTTGGCCCTCGGTGTATTTGACTTTGACACCCCTGTTCTAACGTAATGCGGAACAGGAAACAGACGACTCTGAAAGAGTTTTGCTCAAACGCGGCAATTCTCAAACTGCGGAGAGTCGCTCAGTGTTGTTTTTCGCCCCACGTAGCAGGCAGAACTCGCATCACAACACCTCACCGGCGGTCCGTCCGCCGGCCGGCCATTATCTTTACCCACTTCTTCTTTTTCATGTCACTGATGCCCGTATCCGGCTATCATTTCAATTCAGTTTACTTATAAAGCATCAAGTCACAACATAAGTCGTCTCCGGGCGCTGTACAGAAACATTCATGTTCATAAAAAGTTAACAATATTTATCTGAGCACCAGATCATTGATTGTGCGGGAGGCAGGGGACAACTGGATAGAGCAGTCCATTTTAATCGAATACAGAGTCCGGATTCGGACCAGGCCCGACCATAACAATGTGCTTAATGTGCAGGCTGAGTTGGTGTCGGGCTTTTAATTGCGTCAGGGACGCACACCGCCGATCCATTTATATGCCAACATGGCTTGCCATACCATCACCAGCCACATGCAGCCATTTGACAGCGCGCTGTCCAGCCGATTGAAAGAAGTACAAAGTTCAATTAAGCTTCAGATGGACTACTGCCAATGATCCATCAGCCCAACTGGACGTTCATTCAGTCGCGGCACTCAGCGGGCGTGCACGGCAGATGACCAAAACAGGTGATATCACAAAATATCCGACATGTCAAAGCAGGGTCCAATGCAGACAGAAGCAGGGGAAGCATTGAATGCGCTTTGATGGCTCCTCAGCTCCGATCTTCTGCCCACTTTACTCAACCACGTGCGTCCACCAACCCTTAATAATAATCAGTGGTATAAGCAGTCAAAGCCTAAATAAAAATGTCGGGGGGGTTCAGGTTCCGACCTGTAAGTACTGTTAATTTGTAGGATCGGGTGGGGTTCAGAGATGATGGCTGGGGCCGGGTCGAATTTTTTGGACCGAGTGCAACTCTACACCTGGACAGGTCTCCAGTCCATCACAGGGACACACAGAGACAAACGAGAAAAACAACCATTCACTCTCACACCTAGGGACAATTTAGAGTTACCAATCAGCCTAATATGCATGTTTATGGTCTGTGGAAGGAAACCAGAGTACCCGGAGAAAATCAACGCAGCATGGA
>JBBPBX010030347.1:0-15450 GCA_038048925.1 Garcialebias charrua
TATATATATATATTTTTTTTTTAATATATATAAATAAAACATAGCTTGTGCCTCATTTATCTCCACACACACATTCATACAGCACTCTATTATAGCCCTAAAGACAACCAGTAATCAGTGCCTTTATATCAGTGTTTCTCAAACTGTGGTCCCCAGACCCCCAGGGGTCCGCAAGCTGGTGCTTGAGGTCCACAACAAGCACATAGATGTTTAAAGGGATTGTGACATGATTTTTTTACTATTCATAAAATTGCTCAAAATGTATATATTTTATCATTTAAATATGTTTGTTTTTGCAAACAAAATGATAAATCACTTTAATTTTGCTTTAAAAGTGATTTTGAACTTCAAGCCGTGTTTAATCATGGGAAATCCCATTACACACGAACGCACCATCTGTGATGTCACACTGGGCAGAGCTCTGGGCTTGTCACAGTGCGCAGGTATGAGCAGCTCGACATGAAGGAAGTCTGATACAGCATCAGACCTAAATTAGATCCTGTTGTTTCTTGTTCCATCACCCAAACAATTTTCTGCTTCCCAAAATGAAGACAAATAGCTCAAATCTTCACTTAGATTGCTAAATTCAGCCAGTTTTAAATTGTCCGCTATTAAAGACACCACAGCCCTCTGCCCAGTGTGACATCACATATGGTGCGTTCGAGTGTAATCGGATTTCCCATGATTAAACACGGCTTGAAGTTCAAAATCACTTTTAAAGCAAAATTAAAGTGATTTATCATTTTGTTTGCAAAAACAAACATATTTAAATGATAAAATATATATATTTTGAGCAATTTTATGAATAGTAAAAAAATCATGTCACAATCCCTTTAACAACCTGTTAACACTATACATCAAAATGTAGGAAATCACATTTACTTTTTTCAAAATTTTCTAGAGCAGGACGGATCCCCGCCCGCCGCCAGCCCGCCCTCTGTTTTCGTTCCAGCATCGATTGGTTTTCAAATTAAGCCCTGATATTTGGATTGACTACTGCTGTTATGATTCTGTTCAGCTTTATGTAAAGAGTTTTCTGTAATTTGAAGAAGTGTCAATTCATTTATTACTTTGTATGTTCAAGTTTTAAGGTGGTAAAAGTATAAAAATTGTATTAACACTATTAAAGAACAGGTCTTAAGTACAGTATGTATTTATGTTACAAATATTTCCATTGCATTAAAGAGACAAATTGAAGAAAACTAATAAACATGATGGTTATGAGGGGGTCCCTGAAACTTTTTCTCCCCTGTGAGGTGTCCCTGAACTCAAAAAGTTTGAGAACCACTGTTTTGATCATATTCATACACCGATGGGACACACATCGGAGGCAGTGAGGCGTTCAGTGTGTTACCCATGGGACACTTCAACATGTGACTGCTGGTGGAATCAAACCCCCAACTCTCCCACTGAAGGATGCCTGCTCTAACCACTCAGCCGCAGCTGCCCGTGAAATTTGAAATCAATTACAAATTTTGTATGTAAAACAAAATGTAGGTGTTTGTCAAATCTATAGAATGAGCAGTTGATGTTAAAGTGCTGGGAGGGGTCTGGGTAGGGTCTCATTTTCAGTTCTTTGCTTCAATCAGGGGAGGGGGAGGTGTGTCACAGATTCTTCTTCGTCTATAGACATAAAACACAGCAGACAGCTGTGTACACAGAACAAAACCAACAGAAGGATATACAATACATTCCTACGGGTAAGTTAATTTGATTTTTTTACATTACGGCTCTTTGAGCACGGTGTAATCAGGATTCAACAATCATTTTCAAGAAGTATTCCACTATATTGATATTTAATACATGAAATTCAGATTAATGGGATTTTCCTCTGTACAATAACTTATCTGTGGATTCCAATGGTAGCCTAAAATGATAGAGGACTAAATGAATCTTGAATTTATTTTACCTATAGCGGTAAAATGAGATTGGGCTCTTTTGAGATTATGTCTCAAAAGATAAGAAACATTCAGATTCTTCATATATGTGGTGTAAAATGGTAACACTATTATTGATGACCATCAGATAAAAATACACTGACTCAACATTTAAAGGTTGATAACTCTGATCAAATACAGAGCCTTTAAAATGAGCTTAGAAGAATGGGTTTAGACATTGCTACTTTACTGTAACCTTTTTTTAGACTACAGTAATATGATTTTTAGTTCTATGTATCAAAGTGAGGTTCTGTGACGATTGTATTAATAATTCACAATGCACCTGTTGAGCATAATTCTTAAACAACCTTAGTTTGAAGAAAGTTTATTTCTGACAAGATGGCAACTAATCAGAGTGAGACCAAGGCCCAAAATAAAATGTTGTCTTAAAGCAACTGTATGTAGCTGTGTATGTAGTGTGTGCTGCAGCTTCAACAAACCTTCTGTTTTTGTGTTTTGTGCTTGCAAATGACCAGTAATGAGTTTTATGTTGAAAACCATGCAATGCAAAATTGATGGCAATGTGAAGGTTTATAAAATAGTGTTTGTGGACTTGGAAAGGGTTGAGATTGAAGCAATCCACACTGGTCTTGAGTCCTCCAGGACCAGCTGTTCATTAATTTGGTCAAAATTAAGCTTTAATTCTCCTAACTGGATTCATTAAAAAAGCTATCTACAACTGGTAAGGTATTTACTCATCCATCCATTATCTATTACCCACTTCTTCCTTTCTGGGTCACCAGTGCCCATGTCCAGCAATCCCTGTGCAAGAGTTGGGGGACACCTGGACAGGTCTCCAGTCCAGACAAACAATAATTCACTCTCTCACTCACACCTAGAGACAATTTAGAGTTACCAATCAGCCTAACATGCATGTTTTTGGTCTATGGGAGGAAACCGGAGTATCCAGAGAAAATCCACGCATGCACGGAGAAAACATGCAATCTCCACCCAGAACCCCGGACTGGGATTTGAACCTGGGGAACCTGCTCGCTGTGAGGTGGCAGCTCTACCAACTGTGCCACCATCTTCTCTTCAAATTGTCTGAAAGATCATTTAAGCATTTAGCAACATACTACAGCCCAATTTTGTACGGCTGTACCTGTTAATTACTGGTACTTACCAGTACTGTACTAACGTGTGTAAATTAGAATTACTGTAGATTGAGAACAATGAGAGACTTGCTGGTTTAATTGCTGGAGTACTGCTGACTTTTGCATCTCATATTGGGAACTGTGTATACTAAATTATTATTTTTCATAAAAGGGGGGGGTTGTCACTATTGCAAACAAAATGATAGAGAGGATTGTGCTTTCTGTGTGTGCACAAATTGTAGCTACTTTTCAAACTGTATGATTCCACCACTTAGTAAATGGTCAGACTCTGTATATCTGTTCAGGCTGTGAAAAAAATTAAACTGAAGTTTTATGTTTCAATACTATTCAGTGATCATGGAGGGATTGTTCTCAGCCAGCCAACGTTTCCAACAAAAGCAGTTTGGAAATAGAAAGGAGGGTGACATAAAGCCTGATGAGAAGCCACAGGTGGAGGGAGGAACTCCAGATGAGGGTAAACTCAACTGTTTGAATTGAAAATCTTTTCATGTCTTGGTTTGATGTCCCACATAAGAATTGAGAATATATCTATTTATTTGTAACTTGGGTCAGAAGTACTTCGCAAACTATGTTTGACATTTCATCTTTAACAGACCAGAGTCTAATGGCGAGGGAGGCTCTGGGTAGAAGGAACATCTGGGAGCCAAGTGTTTACTACGACCTGGGAAAGGAATCTTTTCATCTGGCTGGTCAGGACATCAGCATCCGGGAGTCGATGGACACGTACGGTGCTCTGATCTGGCCTGGGGTACATCTTGCCACCATTACTCTGATCTACTGCACATTCAGTGGTTTCTGTAAATGTGAAACTTAGAATGTTCTTTCCGTAAAGGCCATAGCTTTGAGTCAGTTCTTAGAGAACAACCAGGAACAAATGAATCTGATGGATAAAGCGGTGTTGGAGCTGGGAGCTGGAACCGGCTTAGTCTCTATAGTGGCCAGTTTGCTTGGTAAGTTTGTTTTTTTAATACAGTTTGTGTTATAACTATGATGCTTTCATGCCAATACATTTAAATAACAACAGTAATGTTTTATGCATCTGAATTTGTGACTGAAAACCATGAATACTAAGTCATGAATACTAATTACACAATTTAATCCAAAATCTGAAGGCCACCATAAAAATAGAATGATGTATTCACAAGTAACCTAATTTAAGTTGTGCTATGTTAACTACGGTACCTGATTTGTGTACTACATGGTAATCATACAAGGAGCAGCTACAAAATGGACAAGTTATTGCGTTGGGCACGTTACTTTTTCTGTAGTCACTTTTCAAGTACGGTACTAATATTTTCCAGGCAAAAAGTTAAAGTCTAATTAAGTACTGTCCATTCAGTTACAGTTAGGTTCAGAAAATTTTTCAATCACATTACAGTACAACTTAATTCAATCTAATGATATGATGTGAATTATGCTCCAAATCCATCTTCTACCACTTATGATCACAAAGGTAACAGGTTAAGGGGAAAAAACCCGAACATCCCTCTCAGCAGTAGCATTCAATTCAATTTAAATTCAAAAATACTTTATTAATCCCAAAGGGAAATTAAATGTTGACAATGTTGACATAGACATAAATCGAGAGCTTCGTCATTTGACTCAACTCAATGAGCTTGATACTGAGGTGCTAGTTCATCACTCCTTCTCCTTCTCCATCCCATCATCACTTGTGAACAAGAGGCCCAGATACACCCCCACCCTCCTATTTTGGTTATACCTGAACCTGATAGCCCTTAAAAGCAACACAGACCTCCTGCAGCACCCTGCACAGAATGCCTTTGGGAACACGGCCTGTTCCAGATCTACAAAATACAAGTGGACTGGAGAGACCAAATCCCCCATGACCCCCTTAGCAAATCTAGAAAGGTGAAGATCTGGTCCACTGTTGCAAGACCAGGACAGAAGCACTCCTCATGAATTTGGAGTTTGACAGTTGGCTGAAGCCTCCCTTCCAACAACCTGGAGTAAACTTTCCTGAGAAGGGTTAGTGTGCTCCCACATTAGTTTGGAGCACTCTCTGGTCTCCTTTTGTAAAAATGGGAACCACCCTGGTCTGCCACTCTACTACAGGTGTTGTCCCAGTTCTCCATGTGATGTGTCAACCAACAGCCCCACAATATCCAGAGTTTTGAATATCTCAAGGTAAAAGTCCTTATCCATCGTTGCCCGATTCCTCCCATGACCCAGTTTTTGCAGTCATTGAATCTGCAGTCCGTCTGGCCACCCTGCAGCTGTCAGGCTTTTGGAGTTCTCCAGGACAGCATAGAGGCCTAGGGTTTTATGCCTGCTCAAAATATCATTATAAAAGCAGTACCCTTTTTACAAAACACTTTCAAGTCAAGCCTGATGTTCCTGTTTATTTTGGTGTGATTACTGTAAGGCTGTATGGGAGGCTGAAGTTACCCACTGCTTTTACACCACTGAGCCACTAAAATATAGTGACAGAGCTATGGCTGGTATGTGGGTGTACGGCTAAGCTGGCATTGTGGCTCAAAGGTGAAATGTAAGCTCAAACTGACATGACTGGGTTGATTGATATATGGGCTGTACTTATAGAAAGCTCTTCTATCTTAGCAAGATACTCAAAGCTTTTTTTCACTACTGTCATTTACCCATTCATACAGCACTAGATCTCTACACAGCTAATTGAACAATTCATTCCAAAGAGACTAATCTGTACTTTTAGATCACATTCAAACACCAGTGTTGTAGTCAAGACCACCTAACCCGAGGCCAAGTCAAGACCAAGAAAGACCAGAGTGTACAGAGACAGAGACTACTGGGGTCCACTTGAGACCAAGACCTCAAGTCTTGGAGCTCAGTCTTTTCACAGATTATCTGTCTTATACTGTCACAACATAGCGACAGTTTTAACAAATATAAAATAAAATAAACATATGTAACTTTTATTTTTAAAAATAATAATAAGTTACATACTGCAACTTTGAGTTTGCATTTGAATGAATGTATCAGCTTTTATAATTTTTCAAAGTTGCATAACAAAGAAATCATTCAGTGGTTTTTGCACAATAATTTTCCCATCATGTGACCCACTGACACAAAACTTATGTTAAGCTACTCTAAACCTGACAGACAACCCACATTTATTTCTAATTTTTAAGCCTTTTCTAATTTTACATAATTTTTTGTTTAAAAAATCATGGTTTTCACTCAACAATTGTAAAGTGCTTTAAAATGAGAAATAAAAGATGGTGTCTTGTATGTCAGGTCTATTAGAGTCATTTAACATTAGTTTTGTGTCAGTGGGTCAAATGATGTCAAATATATTATTTTTTTGTTTCTGAAGAGTGTTTGGTTCAGTAATTTGTTGACGGTCCCTAAGTGAGCCTTTACGTCTCGGAGGAGGGGCAGGCTGAACACAGCTGACTGAAATCAGACTGTCTGCATCGGATCGAACGAGAGGAACACACCGCTGAAGCCACAGAACTCAAATGTCCAACATAAAACTAACTTCACCACAGTAGAGTATTGAGGCTGCAGCACGAACAGTTCAGAAACAATTTGAAATGAGAAAAAAAAGTTTTTTATTAACAGACTAATTCGTGTTTGCTTATTGCAAGACAATGTATTCTGACCCAAAGTGCAGCTGTGACTGGTTCAGAATGAGGCTTTACAGCAGACAGATGCTCTCCTTCTTCCAGGTACTGCATACCGGTGCAGAATCTTTTAGTGGTACACAGTACCGGACCGACTTACTTTCACGGTTGCAATGTGACGTTCTGTTGTCTGTATTGTTCTGTTGGTACAGAACCACGTGCGAGGGAAAGGGGGTGGACGTGACAGCAGCAAAAACATTTATTTAGCAATGAGTCGTGTTATCGCTTGATTTGATTCAGAACGTTTTCATCAAATAAAAACAAAGATATTGACAAATAAACTGGACAATATTCTGACAATTTAATGATATTATCACTAGAATTATCACTAGAAAACATTACTGTCATCCATCTAGTACATTATTTTATCAACTGAAGTTGTTGAAGTTCCATGATTTGGTGGATTATAATATTTTATCAGTTATGTATAGGGCTCAGAATAATGCATTACCTTTAAATATCCAAATGCATTTTGTTAAAAGACAAAGTTGTTATAACCTTAAGGGGACAGAGATGTTTGTAAAACCACAATTCAGAACTAGTTTGAAGGGACGTTCTACCTCAATCCAGGGAATTAGATTATGGAATGGCTTGGAGAATGTAGTTAAAAATGCCAAGTCAATGTTTACATTTAAGAAAATGATCAAAATGAATTTGTTAAAAAAATATATATGAAATGACGTAATGTGTATTGTATTAGTTAGAAAATTAGAAAGAGTTAGTCATTTTGTACTGTTGGTGGAAGATTATTATTGTTTAATCTGATTGTTTGAAAAAAGGGGCAGATATAATAAGATTTATTCTTCTTTCTGCTACCTTTCATTTTTTTTACATTTTGTACGTTATCATCTATGGGATTGTCTTGTATTGTGTTTCTTTTGTAAAAAAAAAAAAGAACAAATTTAATAAACATAAACATATTACCACAGTTGTGGTCTTGAAATAAAATCCCATCGATGTCTGACACCGAGACCAAATGCGGTCGAGTCCGAGACAAGACCATCAAAAAGTGGTCTTGAGACCAGTCTCGAGTACTGCATCACTATCAAACACCAATGGGACACACATCAGAGGCAATGAGGGGTTCAGTGTCTTGCCCAGGGACACTTTGGTGACTGCTGGTGTATTTGAACCCCCAACTCTTGCATTGGAGGACGACTGCTCTAACCATCAGCCACAGCTGCCCCAATGTTGCATTTAACAGCTAAAAACACCTTAAAGAGGGACTGATTTTTTAGGCAGAGCCTTTCGTGAAAAGGTCAAAAAATAAACCAAACTACAGACTCCTGTAGGCTCCATCTTTAGTGTAATGCTGTTGCTGAAAACAGTAACTATCTTTTAATTATATTTCAAAAGTACCAATACAAAAATTATGTTGTGTTTTATGGAAGGTTAGATTACAAAAGCGTGTGTTGGATCAGCTCAGTGCCATTTTCAACTTCTCAACTAATCAGTTACCAAAAAGGATGCCATTTTGTTTTTAATCTTTCTGTTCTATTGTTTTGTTTAGGTGCTTGGGTGACAGCTACTGATCAGCCTGAGATTTTATCTAATCTGACGTTCAACCTTCGGAGGAACACTAAGGGCTGCTCCCGCTATATGCCCCAGGTTTCTGCCCTCTCCTGGGGTCAGGACCTCGAAAGTCACTTCCCCTGCCCGTCCTACCACTATGATTATGTGCTCGCAGCAGACGTGGTCTACCATCACGATTTCCTCGAGGAGCTGCTGAAGACAATGCTTCACTTTTGTAGACCAGGAAGTGGAACAACTTTACTGTTGGCCAACAAAATCAGATTTCAGTCCGACCTGAGGTTCATGGAGCACTTTAAGAGCAAGTTTAACACCACGCTGCTCGCTGAGCTGCCGCAGCAGGAGGTGAGGATATACAAGGCCACAGCGAAGGAATGACCAGAGGTGTGAAATTCCTTTGATTACGTTTTGTAATTAACTTTTGAGTTGAACAGAAACTTTGGTTCCTTTATGTTTATTTGAGTCAATGCATTATTTGAACAGTTATATAAAAGAAAGCCCGTCTGGTAGACGTTCTAAGTTTTTATGTATAAGACAGAATTTTTATTATCACCTTGGGTTCTAAATGTTTCTAATCCAACCTCAAGTAAATAAAATACACAGCAGACTCCACCATGATATTATAAAACAAAAGCAAAGCATAAATGGAAAGGCAGTGTGAAACATCCACCCTTCAGTTGGCAGGTTGACCACAACTGTCTTGTTTGGAAGAGTTGCTATAGAAAGCCTATTTTCTTCCAAAAGAACATGACGGTACAACTACGGTTTGCAAAGTATGAATCCCAAGAGTTCTAGAATGCTTTTCTTTGGATTGATGAGACCAGTAGAGATGTTTACCCATAATGCATAGTTTTATGTCTGGCTAAGCCAGACACATCATATTATATTAGCACAAAGCCCTCATGGCATCTGTCAAGCACAGCGGTGGAGGGGTGATGATTTAGGTTCATTTTGTACTCTTGGATCCTGTGCAACTTGTGGTAATTGAATCAACTGTATGTTCTTCTGTAGACCAAAGGGCTGTAGTCCAACATCTGAAGCCTGTCACAAATTGTGTCATGACGCAACAGAACAACGGTCTCAAACACAGCAGCAGATCTACAACAGAACAGCTAAAAATGGAAAATAATCAAGGTGTTGCAACGATCCAAAGTACAGACCTCACAACGATTGAACTGTTGCAGAAGGACCTTGGGAGAGCTGTAAAAAAAACGTCTAAAAACATCCATGAACTGAAGTGATGCAAAGAAAAGTGGCTCAATCTTCCTCCACATTAATGGGAGTCCTATAGAAAGCAACTACCGTAGTTTTCGCCATATAGGTCACAGGTTTTTTGCATAAATTAGCATGCCTGCGACTTATACATGATTGTATATTTGCTATTTTTTGTGTTTGCATAAAATAGTCAAAACTTGATGAAGAAACAATAGAAATACTTTTCATTTCTAACTTGTAAAATAGGTCACTGGCATCTAAAGAGAATTTACTTCTAGTTGTAGGAGTGTTTGCATGACATTCCTAAGCAGTTTGGCACAAAAAGTTCCAGACACAAATTGTCATAATAAGCTATTTTATTTGACATGGCATTTCCAAATACAGTTTTGATACGTTCACCTTTTGTTCAGCTTTTCTTTTCTTTTCTTTTTCCTGAAAATGAAATGCTGTCAAACCAGACTTCTGTTTTTATTTGCCTTACGTCATACAGGATAAAAAAAAGGATAAGTAGTCATCAGTGAAATGAACCATCCCTTTAAAAATGTTACTCTTCAAGCTTGAGACATTGGATTTTTTTTGTTTTTGTTTTTAGCTTTTGGGGGTAATAGCAGCTCATTATGTTTAGTTGAAAGAAGAAAAGAAAAAAAGCCTACAAATTAAAAGCAGCATAGCAGTACAGAAAAATGCAATAAGCAAGACAAAAGTTCAGGAAGTCTTTGACTGCACCAGATGCAACATTATGAAAGCTTTGTTCATTACTGGGATTTTTTTTAAAGGACAAATAAAAAAAACTGCCTTAATGTAGCTGAACATAAAATGTAAAATGAGCGGGCAAACTGAAAAAGAAGCAAATGGAAAACAACAAGAAAACATAATGGTAAGAATTACCATTTTTTAAAACATCAAAGATTTGGATGAAATCCATGTTTATTTTTCTTGTTTAATATCCTGCACTCAGAAAGTTCAGTGACTCTTGTCCTTCCGGAGGATTTTAAATTTTTTAGCAATATTATAATACACTGCCTGGCCAAAAAAAAAAAAGTTGCCACCCCCCAAAAAAGTTGCCACCCAAAAAAAACAGGTCACACACTACTATTTTGTTGGACCACCTTTAGCTTTGATTACAGCATGCATTCTCTGTGGCATTGTTTCAACAAGCTTCTAAAATGTCACAAGATCTATTTCCATTCAGTGTTGCATTAATTTTTCACCAAGATCTTGCATTGATGACTAGACACTATGATGGGTGCATCACTTCACCTGCCTCTCTTCTCACCCTGATGCACCCATCACTCTGGAACAGGGTAAATCTGGATTCATCAGACCACATCACCTTCTTCCATTGCTCCACAGTCCAATCTTTATGCTCCCTAGCAAACTGAAAACTTTCTTTCCAGTTAGCCTCACTGGTTACTGGTTTTCTTAAGGCTACACAGCTGTTCAGTCCCAATCCCTTGAGTTCCTTCACATTGTGCATGTGGAAGTGTTCTTACTTTCACGATTAAACATAGCCCCGAGTGCTACTGTTGTTTTTCTTTGATTTGATTTCACCAAACGCTTAAGTGATCGCCGATCATGATCATTCAGGGGTTTTATCTGGCCACATTTCTTCCTCGAAGACGATGGGTCCACACTATCCTTCCAGTTTTTAATAATGTGTTGGACAGTTCTTAACCCAGTTTTAGTAGTTTCTACAATCTCCAGATGTTTTCTCTGCTTGATGCATGTCAGTGATTTGACCCTTCTCAAACAGGCTGACATCTTTTCCATGACCAAGCGATGTGTCTTTCAACATGGTTGTTGAAGAAATGAGAAGCAACTCATTGCACAAGTTGGGGTTAAATAACTTGTTGCCAGCTGAAAGATAATCAGCCATGCAGTAATTATCCAATAGGAGGCTCATACCTAGTTGCTTAGTTAAATCCAAGTGGTGACTTTTTTTGGGGCCAGGCAGTGTAGATTACAAGGTTCATTTTAGGGGATGTTTAGTCAAAGTTTGTGAACGTTTTTAATTAATATGACTGAAAATGTTAACTCTGCCCATGAACCATATGTTTGGGTTAGCAGAGAGCTGGATGGGGCTGCAGTGTGCAGCTGGTGCTTCAAGGACGCCTCCAAGTCTGTGAGCTCGGCTGAACTGATAAAAGTATAAAAACAAGCTGCACACACTGCTCATGTCAGATTCTTGTAACAGGGCTTCATGTTTACTTCCTGCGTAACCTGTCCTGAAAATCTGTCCTTGCAAGTAAAAACTGGTTCAAATCTCTTCCTGTCGTCGAGTGCGGCTCCTTTTGAGTAAGTGAGATAAAGCGAGAATATTTTTCTCCAACAGTTCACGTGTTTTTGGTGTATTTCATTATGATATACAGCACGTTGAAGACTTGGGTTGCTCTAGAATGGACTCCCTGCGGAGATCA
Organism: Garcialebias charrua; assembly: GCA_038048925.1. NCBI lineage: Eukaryota > Metazoa > Chordata > Actinopteri > Cyprinodontiformes > Rivulidae > Garcialebias > Garcialebias charrua. The sequence goes on from JBBPBX010030347.1 coordinate 11,835, forward strand.
TTTGGAATGGTGCCTTCAGGGCCCCAAAGGTTGAGCTCACCATAAATGCCCATCTCAATCATCTCCTCTTGCCAAGGGATGGAGATGTTACCTGTGGCAAACTCGTCAAAAACGGTTCTATCAGAATCCTCCAGGGCTACGCCCCTCACAGAGGAGAACGCCCCAACGTCATCCAGACTTTTAGCGTAAACCACTTTGGGGTCAGGGACAAAAGGAGGGGGTAAAATACCTGAAGAAGGCAGAAACGTGAGGTGAAAATAGACTCATATTGTGCTGTATTCAAGCAGTGATGCAACAAGAAGAAGATGGTACCTGCATTCAGTTTCCTCCAGTTAATATTCTCGAAAAATGGATGCAATCTGATTTCATCGCAGCATTCGTTCTTAAAGCCCATCCGCTGCTCCACGTCTTTGGCCAGCAGCCCATCACACAGTGACTTGGCATGCTCACTGAAGTTATCTGGATAAGTCACCATGCAAGTCATCATGCGCTCCTTCATCTCTTCACGTTCAACCTGAGCAGAAGCCAAACAACTTCCCATGAGCCAGTTTAAATCACAAACTCTGCCCTTTCATCTGTACAGTATTGCTGTTTAAGAACGAACCTTCTCCCCCCTGTTTCTGAAGGGATTCTTGGCAGCAATAAACTCGAACAACGTCACCCCCAATGTGAAGTAGTCCACTGAAGTGTCATACTTATCTCCTTTCAGCATCTCCGGAGCCATGTACCCTGCAAGAAAACAAACCAATCAGTTACCACAAACCTCAACTGTTAACAAACATCTCATCATCTCGATTCAGTAAAGACTCACCCGGAGTTCCTGCGTAGCCTTTCGTCATCGTTTTGCCTTCTTTAAGCTCCACGGCTAAACCCAAGTCAGATAATCGCACATTTCCTGTTGTGGGAAATGCAAATATCCTGTCGATTATCACACACAGCTTCATCAATTAGGTTTGATTAAAACAATTACCATCGTTGTCAAGCAGCACATTTTCTGGCTTGAGATCACGATAAATGATTTTTTTCTGGTGAAGGTGCTCTAAGCCTTGGATGATCTGGGCGATGTAAAAACAGGCTCTGGGCTCATCAAACCCCGGGTTGTTTTCATCCACCAGGTAGATATGATACCTGTCAGAAACAGAGAACAGAGAACAGGTGAGGGTTGGCGCTATCGTGTGTGGAGATGATTAAATGTTTACTTGTTTAGAAGCGGGTATGGATGGATGGATGGATGGATGTTCCCTTTAGTTTATATTAAAGCATGATATAGCTTTTGGTTTACTCAGAGTTTCAAAAATCAAATATATTTTTAAGCAGGATTTTCAATGATAAACAATTTTTTACTTTTTTATGTTCTCAGAGCACACATATCCCAAAATATTTTATGGAAATGAACGAATGCCCCAAATTCCTTTGCAGTCAATTTTGCATAAATTGACTTTAAACTTCTGCCATGAATATTAATGAATAAACTTTATCACAAGTTTTCTCCATCACGTGTATGAAAGACCTGAAAAACTAATACAACAGGTTCTGTATAACAAAATTTTAAGAATGTAATAAAGTAACAACAGTTTTAAATAAATGTGTGTTTTCTGAAGGTAAAATTACTTGAGGTCTCCTCCATTCATGATAGTCATAACCAGACAAAGCTCTTCCTTTGTCTGGAAGGCATACGCCAACGAAACAATAAAGCGACTGTGGACCTTCTCAAGAATTCTCTTCTCCACCATTGCCCCCTGCAAGAAGAAAAAAAAAAGAAATTATGAAAGACCCATTTCAATTTGACATGAGGGACATGTGAAAAAGAAGCTAAAAGGGATTCTTGTCCACAAGGGTTAGGGTTCATATTCAGTGGCATTTTGGAAAGGAGGTGAAAAAGTGATTTGGACAAGTCAAGGGCAAGATGCAACTGTGCCAAGGAGTTCCCTTCAGAGGAGCTTTTCAGTAAAGCTCCCAGTAATCACTCTATCCCTGTCTCAGTTTAAGTCTGCAGGCTGAAGCCGAACAAGACAAAGATGATTAGCAGCTTGCACAAATCAGAGCACTTTCTCCAATTCATAAAACCCACAAAACACATTCAAATCATCTTGGAATAAAAACATAAAAGAGGAAAACAGGAGCCTGTAATGGTTTGAAAGTAATGATACTTCCATGTTGCGGTTCAATAAATTTCCTGAAGCTCAAGTTTTCCAAAATTTAAAGTGACATTTAAACTACAATTTTGGTTATACCGATACTTGTGTTTTTCCAATGCCGTTGCCCTATCGGAGCACTTCTACAAGAATCGCTGTGAAGATATACTGTATACACAAGACATTCACCTCATATCCTTTCCTTTTCTTCAGCCTCTTCTTGTTGAGTTTCTTACAAGCGTAAAGTTTTCCAGTGGCTTTCATCTGACAGGCAGACACCTCCCCAAACCCACCTTTACCCAGCACACGGAAGTCCAGGAACCAGTCAGCATCCATGGGCTGCATCTCAAGCCACTTCCACTGCAGGAACCGCTTCAGGTACATGCTCTCCAGAAAGAAAATATACGGGGCCTCTTGAAGGTAGTCCAGCGTTTTAGCCAATGCTGCAGCAAACAAAGTGTCCCCCACAGATTCCAGGCTCTCCTTCACCTTGACTATGATGTCCTCAGGCAGGTACAGGCAAAAGTGTTTGGCAGATGGGTCCATGTACCGCTGAACAATCTTCGAGGCTTTCTTTGCTCTTTCAGAGTCCTCTGCCAGATCATAGTCCTCAATGTCCTTCCATAGACGACAAGCGCTTTGATATTCTTGATTTGCGTCCAAAAATTCCCTAAATAGTCGTTTGCCAATTGGCTGTTGCACACAGATAAAGTCAAAGGCTAAATCCAGAGTGTCCCTCAGGCCCTCACACACTGTAATGTGGGGCAATTTGAGACGAGCGTGGTACTTCTTATCCCGAGCTGCAGCAGCGTTGGAGCCATCTATGCTTCCACGGGCATTGATGTACGCAGAGTTTGCTACCACGGTGGTCAGTCCTCCGATATCCATGTTGAGGATGGGTTAGTGTTAAGAGAGGAAAGACATTGCACAGAAAAAACAGCTGGAGGTGATAAATGATGCAAACCAATGTGCAGAGAGAAATAGGAGTGAGAAAACAAGAAATAGCACAGGAGTGATGTGGAGAGGATGGAGGACAAACTGGAACTGAAGACTGCTGTTAGAACCAGATTGCATCTCACTGAGAATCATTACCACACACACACACACACACACACACACGAGGGCACATACACATATCTGAGTCGACACCTTTTCAATAATCCTCTAACACCCAGCTGCCCAAGACAAAGTGTACGAGAGGTGTAACTCCAGTTTCATATCCTGGAGTGCGACTACCAAGTCGCCCAGCAGTTCAACAAAATAAATGTCTGAAATTACGGTAAACCGTTTTTTGTTTTAAAGAAAACTAATTTGCCCACCAAAACCTATGGTAAATGGACTGTGCTTACATAGCGCCTTTCTACTTAATCAAGATACTCGAAGTGCTTTACACTACAATCTGTGTCCTCATTTACCCATTCTTAGAGCACTCTACTACCATAGATCTCTACAAAGCTAATTTGAATCTGAAAACTGAAAGT
>JBBPBX010030347.1:21353-35249 GCA_038048925.1 Garcialebias charrua
GATGACTTGCATGGTGACTTATCCAGATAACTTCAGTGAGCATGCCAAGTCACTGTGTGATGGGCTGCTGGCCAAAGACGTGGAGCAGCGGATGGGCTTTAAGAACGAATGCTGCGATGAAATCAGATTGCATCCATTTTTCGAGAATATTAACTGGAGGAAACTGAATGCAGGTACCATCTTCTTCTTGTTGCATCACTGCTTGAATACAGCACAATATGAGTCTATTTTCACCTCACGTTTCTGCCTTCTTCAGGTATTTTACCCCCTCCTTTTGTCCCTGACCCCAAAGTGGTTTACGCTAAAAGTCTGGATGACGTTGGGGCGTTCTCCTCTGTGAGGGGCGTAGCCCTGGAGGATTCTGATAGAACCGTTTTTGACGAGTTTGCCACAGGTAACATCTCCATCCCTTGGCAAGAGGAGATGATTGAGATGGGCATTTATGGTGAGCTCAACCTTTGGGGCCCTGAAGGCACCATTCCAAATGATCTCCGCAGGGAGTCCATTCTAGAGCAACCCAAGTCTTCAACGTGCTGTATATCATAATGAAATACACCAAAAACACGTGAACTGTTGGAGAAAAATATTCTCGCTTCATCTCACTTACTCAAAAGGAGCCGCACTCGACGACAGGAAGAGATTTGAACCAGTTTTTACTTGCAAGGACAGATTTTCAGGACAGGTTACGCAGGAAGTAAACATGAAGCCCTGTTACAAGAATCTGACATGAGCAGTGTGTGCAGCTTGTTTTTATACTTTTATCAGTTCAGCCGAGCTCACAGACTTGGAGGCGTCCTTGAAGCACCAGCTGCACACTGCAGCCCCATCCAGCTCTCTGCTAACCCAAACATATGGTTCATGGGCAGAGTTAACATTTTCAGTCATATTAATTAAAAACGTTCACAAACTTTGACTAAACATCCCCTAAAATGAACCTTGTAATCTACACTGCCTGGCCCCAAAAAAAGTCACCACTTGGATTTAACTAAGCAACTAGGTATGAGCCTCCTATTGGATAATTACTGCATGGCTGATTATCTTTCAGCTGGCAACAAGTTATTTAACCCCAACTTGTGCAATGAGTTGCTTCTCATTTCTTCAACAACCATGTTGAAAGACACATCGCTTGGTCATGGAAAAGATGTCAGCCTGTTTGAGAAGGGTCAAATCACTGACATGCATCAAGCAGAGAAAACATCTGGAGATTGTAGAAACTACTAAAACTGGGTTAAGAACTGTCCAATACATTATTAAAAACTGGAAGGATAGTGTGGACCCGTCGTCTTTGAGGAAGAAATGTGGCCAGATAAAACCCCTGAATGATCATGATCGGCGATCACTTAAGTGTTTGGTGAAATCAAATCAAAGAAAAACAACAGTAGCACTCGGGGCTATGTTTAATCGTGAAAGTAAGAACATTTCCACATGCACAATGTGAATGAACTCAAGGGATTGGGACTGAACAGCTGTGTAGCCTTAAGAAAACCAGTAACCAGTGAGGCTAACTGGAAAGAAAGTTTTCAGTTTGCTAGGGAGCATAAAGATTGGACTGTGGAGCAATGGAAGAAGGTGATGTGGTCTGATGAGTCCAGATTTACTCTGTTCCAGAGTGATGGGTGCATCAGGGTGAGAAGAGAGGTAGGTGAAGTGATGCACCCATCATAGTGTCTAGTCATCAATGCAAGATCTTGGTGAAAAATTAATGCAACACTGAATGGAAATAGATCTTGTGACATTTTAGAAGCTTGTTGAAACAATGCCACAGAGAATGCATGCTGTAATCGAAGCTAAAGGTGGTCCAACAAAATAGTAGTGTGTGACCTGTTTTTTTTGGGTGGCAACTTTTTTGGGGGGTGGCAACTTTTTTTTTTTTGGCCAGGCAGTGTGTTATAATATTGCTAAAAAATTTAAAATCCTCCGGAAGGACAAGAGTCACTGAACTTTCTGAGTGCAGGATATTAAACAAGAAAAATAAACATGGATTTCATCCAAATCTTTGATGTTTTAAAAAATGGTAATTCTTACCATTATGTTTTCTTGTTGTTTTCCATTTGCTTCTTTTTCAGTTTGCCCGCTCATTTTACATTTTATGTTCAGCTACATTAAGGCAGTTTTTTTTATTTGTCCTTTAAAAAAAATCCCAGTAATGAACAAAGCTTTCATAATGTTGCATCTGGTGCAGTCAAAGACTTCCTGAACTTTTGTCTTGCTTATTGCATTTTTCTGTACTGCTATGCTGCTTTTAATTTGTAGGCTTTTTTTCTTTTCTTCTTTCAACTAAACATAATGAGCTGCTATTACCCCCAAAAGCTAAAAACAAAAACAAAAAAAATCCAATGTCTCAAGCTTGAAGAGTAACATTTTTAAAGGGATGGTTCATTTCACTGATGACTACTTATCCTTTTTTTTATCCTGTATGACGTAAGGCAAATAAAAACAGAAGTCTGGTTTGACAGCATTTCATTTTCAGGAAAAAGAAAAGAAAAGAAAAGCTGAACAAAAGGTGAACGTATCAAAACTGTATTTGGAAATGCCATGTCAAATAAAATAGCTTATTATGACAATTTGTGTCTGGAACTTTTTGTGCCAAACTGCTTAGGAATGTCATGCAAACACTCCTACAACTAGAAGTAAATTCTCTTTAGATGCCAGTGACCTATTTTACAAGTTAGAAATGAAAAGTATTTCTATTGTTTCTTCATCAAGTTTTGACTATTTTATGCAAACACAAAAAATAGCAAATATACAATCATGTATAAGTCGCAGGCATGCTAATTTATGCAAAAAACCTGTGACCTATATGGCGAAAACTACGGTAGTTGCTTTCTATAGGACTCCCATTAATGTGGAGGAAGATTGAGCCACTTTTCTTTGCATCACTTCAGTTCATGGATGTTTTTAGACGTTTTTTTTACAGCTCTCCCAAGGTCCTTCTGCAACAGTTCAATCGTTGTGAGGTCTGTACTTTGGATCGTTGCAACACCTTGATTATTTTCCATTTTTAGCTGTTCTGTTGTAGATCTGCTGCTGTGTTTGAGACCGTTGTTCTGTTGCGTCATGACACAATTTGTGACAGGCTTCAGATGTTGGACTACAGCCCTTTGGTCTACAGAAGAACATACAGTTGATTCAATTACCACAAGTTGCACAGGATCCAAGAGTACAAAATGAACCTAAATCATCACCCCTCCACCGCTGTGCTTGACAGATGCCATGAGGGCTTTGTGCTAATATAATATGATGTGTCTGGCTTAGCCAGACATAAAACTATGCATTATGGGTAAACATCTCTACTGGTCTCATCAATCCAAAGAAAAGCATTCTAGAACTCTTGGGATTCATACTTTGCAAACCGTAGTTGTACCGTCATGTTCTTTTGGAAGAAAATAGGCTTTCTATAGCAACTCTTCCAAACAAGACAGTTGTGGTCAACCTGCCAACTGAAGGGTGGATGTTTCACACTGCCTTTCCATTTATGCTTTGCTTTTGTTTTATAATATCATGGTGGAGTCTGCTGTGTATTTTATTTACTTGAGGTTGGATTAGAAACATTTAGAACCCAAGGTGATAATAAAAATTCTGTCTTATACATAAAAACTTAGAACGTCTACCAGACGGGCTTTCTTTTATATAACTGTTCAAATAATGCATTGACTCAAATAAACATAAAGGAACCAAAGTTTCTGTTCAACTCAAAAGTTAATTACAAAACGTAATCAAAGGAATTTCACACCTCTGGTCATTCCTTCGCTGTGGCCTTGTATATCCTCACCTCCTGCTGCGGCAGCTCAGCGAGCAGCGTGGTGTTAAACTTGCTCTTAAAGTGCTCCATGAACCTCAGGTCGGACTGAAATCTGATTTTGTTGGCCAACAGTAAAGTTGTTCCACTTCCTGGTCTACAAAAGTGAAGCATTGTCTTCAGCAGCTCCTCGAGGAAATCGTGATGGTAGACCACGTCTGCTGCGAGCACATAATCATAGTGGTAGGACGGGCAGGGGAAGTGACTTTCGAGGTCCTGACCCCAGGAGAGGGCAGAAACCTGGGGCATATAGCGGGAGCAGCCCTTAGTGTTCCTCCGAAGGTTGAACGTCAGATTAGATAAAATCTCAGGCTGATCAGTAGCTGTCACCCAAGCACCTAAACAAAACAATAGAACAGAAAGATTAAAAACAAAATGGCATCCTTTTTGGTAACTGATTAGTTGAGAAGTTGAAAATGGCACTGAGCTGATCCAACACACGCTTTTGTAATCTAACCTTCCATAAAACACAACATAATTTTTGTATTGGTACTTTTGAAATATAATTAAAAGATAGTTACTGTTTTCAGCAACAGCATTACACTAAAGATGGAGCCTACAGGAGTCTGTAGTTTGGTTTATTTTTTGACCTTTTCACGAAAGGCTCTGCCTAAAAAATCAGTCCCTCTTTAAGGTGTTTTTAGCTGTTAAATGCAACATTGGGGCAGCTGTGGCTGAGTGTTTAGAGCAGTCGTCCTCCAATGCAAGAGTTGGGGGTTCAAATCCACCAGCAGTCACCAAAGTGTCCCTGGGCAAGACACTGAACCCCTCATTGCCTCTGATGTGTGTCCCATTGGTGTTTGATAGTGATGCAGTACTCGAGACTGGTCTCAAGACCACTTTTTGATGGTCTTGTCTCGGACTCGACCGCATTTGGTCTCGGTGTCAGACATCGATGGGATTTTATTTCAAGACCACAACTGTGGTAATATGTTTATGTTTATTAAATTTGTTCTTTTTTTTTTTTACAAAAGAAACACAATACAAGACAATCCCATAGATGATAACGTACAAAATGTAAAAAAAATGAAAGGTAGCAGAAAGAAGAATAAATCTTATTACCGTATATCTGCCCCTTTTTTCAAACAATCAGATTAAACAATAATAATCTTCCACCAACAGTACAAAATGACTAACTCTTTCTAATTTTCTAACTAATACAATACACATTACGTCATTTCATATATATTTTTTTAACAAATTCATTTTGATCATTTTCTTAAATGTAAACATTGACTTGGCATTTTTAACTACATTCTCCAAGCCATTCCATAATCTAATTCCCTGGATTGAGGTAGAACGTCCCTTCAAACTAGTTCTGAATTGTGGTTTTACAAACATCTCTGTCCCCTTAAGGTTATAACAACTTTGTCTTTTAACAAAATGCATTTGGATATTTAAAGGTAATGCATTATTCTGAGCCCTATACATAACTGATAAAATATTATAATCCACCAAATCATGGAACTTCAACAACTTCAGTTGATAAAATAATGTACTAGATGGATGACAGTAATGTTTTCTAGTGATAATTCTAGTGATAATATCATTAAATTGTCAGAATATTGTCCAGTTTATTTGTCAATATCTTTGTTTTTATTTGATGAAAACGTTCTGAATCAAATCAAGCGATAACACGACTCATTGCTAAATAAATGTTTTTGCTGCTGTCACGTCCACCCCCTTTCCCTCGCACGTGGTTCTGTACCAACAGAACAATACAGACAACAGAACGTCACATTGCAACCGTGAAAGTAAGTCGGTCCGGTCCGGTACTGTGTACCACTAAAAGATTCTGCACCGGTATGCAGTGCCTGGAAGAAGGAGAGCATCTGTCTGCTGTAAAGCCTCATTCTGAACCAGTCACAGCTGCACTTTGGGTCAGAATACATTGTCTTGCAATAAGCAAACACGAATTAGTCCGTTAATAAAAAACTTTTTTTTCTCATTTCAAATTGTTTCTGAACTGTTCGTGCTGCAGCCTCAATCCTCTACTGTGGTGAAGTTAGTTTTATGTTGGACATTTGAGTTCTGTGGCTTCAGCGGTGCGTTCCTCTCATTCGATCCGATGCAGACAGTCTGATTTCAGTCAGCTGTGTTCAGCCTGCCCCTCCTCCGAGACGTAAAGGCTCACTTAGGGGCCGTCAACAAATTACTGAACCAAACACTCTTCAGAAACAAAAATTAATATATTTAACATCATTTGACCCACCGACACAAAACTAATGTTAAACGACTCTAATAGACCTGACACACAAGACACCATCTTTTATTTCTCATTTTAAAGCACTTTACAATTGTTGAGTGAAAACCATGATTTTTTTAAACAAAAAATTATGTAAAATTAGAAAAGGCTTAAAAATGAGAAATAAATGTGGGTTGTCTGTCAGGTTTAGAGTAGCTTAACATAAGTTTTGTGTCAGTGGGTCACATGATGGGAAAATTATTGTGCAAAAACCACTGAATGATTTCTTTGTTATGCAGCTTTGAAAAATTATAAAAGCTGATACATTCATTCAAATGCAAACTCAAAGTTGCAGTATGTAACTTATTATTATTTTTAAAAATAAAAGTTACATATGTTTATTTTATTTTATATTTGTTAAAACTGTCGCTATGTTGTGACAGTATAAGACAGATAATCTGTGAAAAGACTGAGCTCCAAGACTTGAGGTCTTGGTCTCAAGTGGACCCCAGTAGTCTCTGTCTCTGTACACTCTGGTCTTTCTTGGTCTTGACTTGGTCTCGGGTTAGGTGGTCTTGACTACAACACTGGTGTTTGAATGTGATCTAAAAGTACAGATTAGTCTCTTTGGAATGAATTGTTCAATTAGCTGTGTAGAGTAGAGATCTAGCAGAGTGCTGTATGAATGGGTAAATGACAGATTGTAGTGAAAAAAAGCTTTGAGTATCTTGCTAAGATAGAAGAGCTTTCTATAAGTACAGCCCATATATCAATCAACCCAGTCATGTCAGTTTGAGCTTACCGTATTTTCTGGTGTATAGGTCGCACCGGTGTAGGTCGCATTGTCCAATTATCGCCAATAGATTGGAAAAATCCCTAGATAGGTTGCACCGGTGTATAGGTCGCACCTACGTTTAGCTCTGCTGCAAATGTCTGCCACAGGAGTGCACAGCAAGGCTTTAAAGAAGATTAACACTTAAACACAATTTTTTTTAAGGTACATTTCACCTTTGAGCCACAATGCCAGCTTAGCCGTACACCCACATACCAGCCATAGCTCTGTCACTATATTTTAGTGGCTCAGTGGTGTAAAAGCAGTGGGTAACTTCAGCCTCCCATACAGCCTTACAGTAATCACACCAAAATAAACAGGAACATCAGGCTTGACTTGAAAGTGTTTTGTAAAAAGGGTACTGCTTTTATAATGATATTTTGAGCAGGCATAAAACCCTAGGCCTCTATGCTGTCCTGGAGAACTCCAAAAGCCTGACAGCTGCAGGGTGGCCAGACGGACTGCAGATTCAATGACTGCAAAAACTGGGTCATGGGAGGAATCGGGCAACGATGGATAAGGACTTTTACCTTGAGATATTCAAAACTCTGGATATTGTGGGGCTGTTGGTTGACACATCACATGGAGAACTGGGACAACACCTGTAGTAGAGTGGCAGACCAGGGTGGTTCCCATTTTTACAAAAGGAGACCAGAGAGTGCTCCAAACTAATGTGGGAGCACACTAACCCTTCTCAGGAAAGTTTACTCCAGGTTGTTGGAAGGGAGGCTTCAGCCAACTGTCAAACTCCAAATTCATGAGGAGTGCTTCTGTCCTGGTCTTGCAACAGTGGACCAGATCTTCACCTTTCTAGATTTGCTAAGGGGGTCATGGGGGATTTGGTCTCTCCAGTCCACTTGTATTTTGTAGATCTGGAACAGGCCGTGTTCCCAAAGGCATTCTGTGCAGGGTGCTGCAGGAGGTCTGTGTTGCTTTTAAGGGCTATCAGGTTCAGGTATAACCAAAATAGGAGGGTGGGGGTGTATCTGGGCCTCTTGTTCACAAGTGATGATGGGATGGAGAAGGAGAAGGAGTGATGAACTGGGACCTCAGTATCAAGCTCATCGCTTCAGTTAGTCATGGTAAAAAAAAAAGAGTTGAGTCAAATGACGAAGCTCTCGATTTATGTCTATGTCAACATTGCCAACATTTAATTTTCCTTTGGGATTAATAAAGTATTTTTGAATTTAAATTGAATTGAATGCTACTGCTGAGAGGGATGTTCGGGTTTTTTCCCCTTAACCTGTTACCTTTGTGATCATAAGTGGTAGAAGATGGATTTGGAGCATAATTCACATCATATCATTAGATTGAATTAAGTTGTACTGTAATGTGATTGAAAAATTTTCTGAACCTAACTGTAACTGAATGGACAGTACTTAATTAGACTTTAACTTTTTGCCTGGAAAATATTAGTACCGTACTTGAAAAGTGACTACAGAAAAAGTAACGTGCCCAACGCAATAACTTGTCCATTTTGTAGCTGCTCCTTGTATGATTACCATGTAGTACACAAATCAGGTACCGTAGTTAACATAGCACAACTTAAATTAGGTTACTTGTGAATACATCATTCTATTTTTATGGTGGCCTTCAGATTTTGGATTAAATTGTGTAATTAGTATTCATGACTTAGTATTCATGGTTTTCAGTCACAAATTCAGATGCATAAAACATTACTGTTGTTATTTAAATGTATTGGCATGAAAGCATCATAGTTATAACACAAACTGTATTAAAAAAACAAACTTACCAAGCAAACTGGCCACTATAGAGACTAAGCCGGTTCCAGCTCCCAGCTCCAACACCGCTTTATCCATCAGATTCATTTGTTCCTGGTTGTTCTCTAAGAACTGACTCAAAGCTATGGCCTTTACGGAAAGAACATTCTAAGTTTCACATTTACAGAAACCACTGAATGTGCAGTAGATCAGAGTAATGGTGGCAAGATGTACCCCAGGCCAGATCAGAGCACCGTACGTGTCCATCGACTCCCGGATGCTGATGTCCTGACCAGCCAGATGAAAAGATTCCTTTCCCAGGTCGTAGTAAACACTTGGCTCCCAGATGTTCCTTCTACCCAGAGCCTCCCTCGCCATTAGACTCTGGTCTGTTAAAGATGAAATGTCAAACATAGTTTGCGAAGTACTTCTGACCCAAGTTACAAATAAATAGATATATTCTCAATTCTTATGTGGGACATCAAACCAAGACATGAAAAGATTTTCAATTCAAACAGTTGAGTTTACCCTCATCTGGAGTTCCTCCCTCCACCTGTGGCTTCTCATCAGGCTTTATGTCACCCTCCTTTCTATTTCCAAACTGCTTTTGTTGGAAACGTTGGCTGGCTGAGAACAATCCCTCCATGATCACTGAATAGTATTGAAACATAAAACTTCAGTTTAATTTTTTTCACAGCCTGAACAGATATACAGAGTCTGACCATTTACTAAGTGGTGGAATCATACAGTTTGAAAAGTAGCTACAATTTGTGCACACACAGAAAGCACAATCCTCTCTATCATTTTGTTTGCAATAGTGACAACCCCCCCCTTTTATGAAAAATAATAATTTAGTATACACAGTTCCCAATATGAGATGCAAAAGTCAGCAGTACTCCAGCAATTAAACCAGCAAGTCTCTCATTGTTCTCAATCTACAGTAATTCTAATTTACACACGTTAGTACAGTACTGGTAAGTACCAGTAATTAACAGGTACAGCCGTACAAAATTGGGCTGTAGTATGTTGCTAAATGCTTAAATGATCTTTCAGACAATTTGAAGAGAAGATGGTGGCACAGTTGGTAGAGCTGCCACCTCACAGCGAGCAGGTTCCCCAGGTTCAAATCCCAGTCCGGGGTTCTGGGTGGAGATTGCATGTTTTCTCCGTGCATGCGTGGATTTTCTCTGGATACTCCGGTTTCCTCCCATAGACCAAAAACATGCATGTTAGGCTGATTGGTAACTCTAAATTGTCTCTAGGTGTGAGTGAGAGAGTGAATTATTGTTTGTCTGGACTGGAGACCTGTCCAGGTGTCCCCCAACTCTTGCACAGGGATTGCTGGACATGGGCACTGGTGACCCAGAAAGGAAGAAGTGGGTAATAGATAATGGATGGATGAGTAAATACCTTACCAGTTGTAGATAGCTTTTTTAATGAATCCAGTTAGGAGAATTAAAGCTTAATTTTGACCAAATTAATGAACAGCTGGTCCTGGAGGACTCAAGACCAGTGTGGATTGCTTCAATCTCAACCCTTTCCAAGTCCACAAACACTATTTTATAAACCTTCACATTGCCATCAATTTTGCATTGCATGGTTTTCAACATAAAACTCATTACTGGTCATTTGCAAGCACAAAACACAAAAACAGAAGGTTTGTTGAAGCTGCAGCACACACTACATACACAGCTACATACAGTTGCTTTAAGACAACATTTTATTTTGGGCCTTGGTCTCACTCTGATTAGTTGCCATCTTGTCAGAAATAAACTTTCTTCAAACTAAGGTTGTTTAAGAATTATGCTCAACAGGTGCATTGTGAATTATTAATACAATCGTCACAGAACCTCACTTTGATACATAGAACTAAAAATCATATTACTGTAGTCTAAAAAAAGGTTACAGTAAAGTAGCAATGTCTAAACCCATTCTTCTAAGCTCATTTTAAAGGCTCTGTATTTGATCAGAGTTATCAACCTTTAAATGTTGAGTCAGTGTATTTTTATCTGATGGTCATCAATAATAGTGTTACCATTTTACACCACATATATGAAGAATCTTTCAGAGCTATTTTGTCAACAAAATAGACTCTATCAGACAGAACATTGTCAGTTCATCCAACACCATCCTGTCATGTACCTCTACAATAACCACTGCTGTTTTTGACCAGTTTGATCTCGTCTCACTGCCTCAACTCACCAAGGTGGTTCAGCAGATGAAACCAACAAACTGTTCTCTGGACATCATTCCCTCTAAAATGTTCAAACAATGCTTTGATGTAATTGGTCCTTGTGTTTTGTCATTTATCAACAGCTGTCTAACTTCAGGTTTTGTGCCATCTGCTTTCAAACATGCTGTGGTCAGGCCTCTTCTAAAAAAACCAGGCCTAGATCCTACAGCTCTCTCTAATTTCAGGCCAGTTTCCCATCTGTCATTTCTATCAAAGGTCCTAGAAAAGATTGTTTTTATTCAACTTCAATCTTTTCTAGAACTCAACAACCTGTTTGAAAAATTTCAGTCAGGTTTTCGAGCTCGTCACAGCACTGAATCTGCACTGCTCAAAGTACAGAATGACATTCTTCTGTCCCTGGATGCAAAAAACCCTGCTCTGCTGGTGATGTTAGACCTCTCAGCAGCTTTTGACACCGTCGACCATCAGGTACTAATCAACCGCTTGTCTCAGCAGGTTGGCCTCCAGGGAGCTGTGCTTGAGTGGTTCAAATCTTACCTGTCTGGGAGAACTTTTTCTGTCATGATAGGCGATCTGTCCTCCTCTTCATCAACCCCTCTGACCTCTGGCGTACCACAGGGATCTATTCTAGGGCCAGTCCTCTTCTCTCTTTACATGCTGCCATTAGGATCAATCATTGCACGTCATAACCTGTCTTTTCACATGTATGCAGACGATTTACAAATCTATCTGCCAGTCACTCCCAACCCCTCACTCAGTTCAAACACTCTTGTCAACTGCTTAAATGACATTAAGCACTGGCTCTCTCAAAACTTCCTCCACCTAAACACAGATAAAACTGAATGCATTTTGTTTGGTGCACCTGATGACACCAGCAACATCCTTCCCAGTCCCAGTGTTGGTTTTCCCCTCCCCCACTTCAACTCGGTGGTCAGAAATCTTGGAGTGCAGCTTGACTCCAATTTAAAGTTTGATAAACAGATCAGTTCTGTTGTCAAGACCAGCTTCTTTCAGCTCCGTCTGCTCTCCAAAGTCAAGTCATTTCTTAGTCGTGGTGATCTGGAGAAGGCCATCCATGCCTTTGTGACCTCCAGACTTGATTATTGTAATGCTTTGTATCTTGGCATTAATCAATCCTCCATCTCCCGTTTACAGCTTGTACAGAACTCTGCCGCGCGCTTTTTGACCAACACACGAAAATATGAACACATCACTCCTGTCCTGTCCTCTCTACACTGGCTCCCAGTTCAGTTCAGGATACAGTTCAAGTTGCTGCTGTTTGTTTTCAAAGCTCTGAATGGACTTGCTCCCCTCTACATCTCAGAACTTCTGAAAGTCCATCAGCCTGGCAGGGACTTACGATCTGCCAGTCAACACCTGCTGGAGGTGCCTCGCTCGAGGTACAAGCAATGGGGAGACCGGTCATTTTCTGTCGCCGGCCCAAAAGCCTGGAACAGCCTCCCCCTTGAGCTGCGTGCCACCTCCGATCCGACTCTGTTCAAAACCAAATTGAAGACCCACTTGTTCAAAAAAGCTTTCAGTGTGTAACTTTTATTATTTTGTATTTTAGTATGTAGCATCTTTATTTCAATTGCATTTTTATTTCCACTTGTTCAAAAAAGCTTTCTGTATGTAACTTTTATTACTTGTGTTATTTTAGTATGTAGCATTTTTTATTTCCATTGCCTTCTTTTATCGCTGTGGTTTCTTATTCTATTTTCATTGATTTATTGTTCCCGTTTATTCTTCTTTTTATCCTGTTAAGCACCTTGGTCAATGCAAGGCATTGTGGAAGGTGCTATACAAATAAAGTTTATTATTATTATTATTATTATTATAAGAATCTGAATGTTTCTTATCTTTTGAGACATAATCTCAAAAGAGCCCAATCTCATTTTACCGCTATAGGTAAAATAAATTCAAGATTCATTTAGTCCTCTATCATTTTAGGCTACCATTGGAATCCACAGATAAGTTATTGTACAGAGGAAAATCCCATTAATCTGAATTTCATGTATTAAATATCAATATAGTGGAATACTTCTTGAAAATGATTGTTGAATCCTGATTACACCGTGCTCAAAGAGCCGTAATGTAAAAAAATCAAATTAACTTACCCGTAGGAATGTATTGTATATCCTTCTGTTGGTTTTGTTCTGTGTACACAGCTGTCTGCTGTGTTTTATGTCTATAGACGAAGAAGAATCTGTGACACACCTCCCCCTCCCCTGATTGAAGCAAAGAACTGAAAATGAGACCCTACCCAGACCCCTCCCAGCACTTTAACATCAACTGCTCATTCTATAGATTTGACAAACACCTACATTTTGTTTTACATACAAAATTTGTAATTGATTTCAAATTTCACGGGCAGCTGCGGCTGAGTGGTTAGAGCAGGCATCCTTCAGTGGGAGAGTTGGGGGTTTGATTCCACCAGCAGTCACATGTTGAAGTGTCCCATGGGTAACACACTGAACGCCTCACTGCCTCCGATGTGTGTCCCATCGGTGTATGAATATGATCTAAAACAGGGGTTCTCAAACTTTTTGAGTTCAGGGACACCTCACAGGGGAGAAAAAGTTTCAGGGACCCCCTCATAACCATCATGTTTATTAGTTTTCTTCAATTTGTCTCTTTAATGCAATGGAAATATTTGTAACATAAATACATACTGTACTTAAGACCTGTTCTTTAATAGTGTTAATACAATTTTTATACTTTTACCACCTTAAAACTTGAACATACAAAGTAATAAATGAATTGACACTTCTTCAAATTACTGAAAACTCTTTACATAAAGCTGAACAGAATCATAACAGCAGTAGTCAGACCAAATATCAGGGCTTAATTTGAAAACCAATCGATGCTGGAATGAAAACAGAGGGCGGGCCGGCGGCGTGGGGGGATCCGTCCTGCTCTAGAAAATTTTGAATGAAGTAAATGTGATTTCCTGCATTTTGATGTATAGCGTTAACAGGTTGTTAAACATCTATGTGCTTGTTGTGGACCTCAAGCACCAGCTTGCGGACCCCTGGGGGTCTGGGGACCACAGTTTGAGAAACACTGATATAAAGGCACTGATTACTGGTTGTCTTTAGGGCTATAATAGAGTGCTGTATGAATGTGTGTGTGGAGATAAATGATGCACAAGCTATGTTTTATATA
>JBBPBX010030348.1:4798-35248 GCA_038048925.1 Garcialebias charrua
CATGTGTTCATCTGTTTTCTTTAAAAATGGGCATCTCTTGTACCGGTAAATAAGTCCTTGAGGCTCCATGAGACTAACCCGTTTAAAGGTTGAATTGCATTTAAAAAAATCCTTGATGTGACATTGACTTTTTCCATTTTCCCACAACCATTCGGCAGCACTTTAAGGCAAATTTAACAAGATAGTTTAGATTTCAGTACCCGTACTTAAGTTTTTGCAGTGCCGCCGATAGTTTTTAGACTTCAAAGAATCCTTCCAAATGATGTTAGAATAAAAGACTCAGGACAAAGTAATGCATTTTAAAAAGCAGCTGTATTTGACTACAAAGGCATTTCTAGTCCAGTGTCTCTAAGCCATTTTATTTAAATTTCAGTGTAAAAAGCCTAGACTAAGAAAGGAAAAACAAAAAAACAATGTCATTGAAAAAAAGAAACCCCACTTCCCCGTTATTTCAATTAAAATAGAAACACTTTCATTTTAGCTAAGATTTTCCATCAAAACAAATATATTTCCTTATATATAGATATATTTATATATATTTATATGTTCTCAAGGCAGTTGTCATGGCCAAATTAATTGACCTCCATGGCCATTTGTTTCATGTTACAAAATTACCGTAGGAAAAACAAAAAAAAAATCTAGCATTAAAGGAAAACAATTGGCGGAAGTACAGTACAGTAAGCAGTGGGACGGCACGATCGGCCAACAGGTAAACAGCTCAATCAGTGAAAGGGAAAAGTCTACGAAGGCAGTGTGGCACATGGACGCACTTCCTCTGGAACAAGCGCAACGCGTAAAGAAATAAAGTTCTGACAGATTATAAAACTATAACACAGTCCTCTTTCACAGCTCCCAGGTGGTCCAGCAGGTTCCCTTTTTGCTCTCCCTCTGGCGTCCTCGTCATAGCAGTGAGGGGCCATGTCGTGACTTTCTAGTTGTTGTCCCTTGCTTGGAGCTGAAATCCCACTTGAGAGGAACTCACTGGAGTTGTGAACGAGTGCGGTTGTCCATGCTCAGATTTTGACAAGATCACCAACTACCATTGCTGATCATAACCTACCAACAAATACTGGAACAACTGAGGCAGAAAGAGAAACACAATGATTTGATATTACAGTAAAAAATACAGTTAATACACTATCCCTGAAGACTGCTCTATCCATAACGATGCCTCTCGACAGTAGAAGAGGACACGTAGGAGGACTTCAGCAGTAGAGATGACTAATTACAGAAATAGTTGTGCTTTTCAGTCCGGAGCAGATCGCAGGAGTGAATGAATCAATGATGAAAACATGGCGCACCGACACACCGTTAATGACTGATTGCTCCAAGTGCTGGAAGGCGATGTGAGGAAATCCCTGGATTAACTTTTACATGAAGTGAATATGTTTGTTGTACAAATAAACTGAGAAAGCACATGTGTTTGAATAAGATTTGATAGAAAAAAAAAAAGGTGAATGAGAAATCCCTGGGCTATACAGTAAGAGGGGAGGGCAGTGGAGAAGTCCCAATGTGCCTCAAACACCTCCGTGCATCACACCCCTCTGGTACACCTGACAGCAGAACTATGTGCTTCTTTTTTGCAGCTCCTGAATAAAGGCTGTGGAGAAAGAGAGTGGAAACGAACAGTAAATACCTATAATATTTCATCATTCTGGGGCAAAATCATAGTGATAATTTAATAGTTAAAATGTCTTCTTACCTCCAATAATTTCTTCTTTGACTTTTTGCAATTCTTTCCGCACTTCTTCCAAAATCTCCTGCAATAAAAAGCAAAACAAAACAGTGCTTTAGTTAAAATTTGGAATTTAAAAGTGTTTATATGCACAAATGTTACTATAAAGGCAGTTTTAAGTTGAAGTTTTTGTTACAATTTAGTACGTTTTTTTTTGCCCTCGAGCAAGACGGATGCCTTTTCTTCCCTCTCCTTTTGCTCTTTGTCCTGTGTATCGGAGCTTCTATTCACACATCTCCCTCTGGCTCTGTCCACCCCCGCACAAACTTCTGTGAATGCTTATCTAAAGCTGTGCCGGCTGACACTAACATTTTATCAGGACTATGGTGCTATCTGTATGTAATGTGTCTATAAAATGCTTGCTGGTAGTTTTTTTTTTTATGTCTTAAATCATGTCCTGACAAGATGTGAAGAGATCTTTTTTTAAAATACAGTACCCACTACTGTATCCTCATGGTCCTTCCCCTTTTCTATCTAAAGAATAAGGGTTCTCCTAGGAGCTGGAGCCACGTACACTCCGCCCATCTTTCGGACAACTGTACGGAATATAATTTTGCTGTACTTCACAATGACAATAAAGCTTATTCTGATTCTGATAAAGGCAGTTTCTTCATCTGCAAACTGGGATTTTGAACGAGGTTCTAATTAAAAGACTGAGTCAGATGCACAAAAGCTTTTCAGACATGCCCTGTAGTTGATTGAAAATCCCATCAGTCTTTGAGGACTTTTAGAGTATTTTCGGACTATAAGTCGCACCTTTTTTCATTGTTTGGCCAGTTCTGCGACTTGTATATGTTTTTTTTTTCCCTATTCATGATGCAATTTTTGACTGATGCGTTAATTGTTCATTCATACTGACATGAACCAAAGCGTAAACATTACCATTGGCAGCTGCGAGAGGGCCCTCTAAGCTTTTGACAACTGTATGTTGTTCCTCTACCTCTAACCCCCACACCCCAAACATTCACTTTTAGAGACAACTTAACACAAGTAAAATGTCCTCAGAAGTGATGTGGAATGAAATTGGTGAATTTACTAGTAACTTGCTTGTCGGACTCGTTGGCTTATGTTAATTGAGCCTGTTCAGGATCTCAGGTATGTTCTCTGTGTTATTGTCATTTCAGATTAAATGTATGTGCTTGCACTTTGTAAAATACACGTTTAAATAAATGCATCATATACTCTGAAGTGTCTTATATATGTTTTTTTTCCTTTTTATGAGGCAATTTTTGACTGATGCGACCTATACTCTGGAGCGACTTATAGTTCGGAAAATATGGTAACGGGAGGCACGGTGGCGTAGTTGGTAGAGCTACTGCCTCTCAGCGAGAAGGTCGTCTGTCCGAATCCCGGTCCGGGACCTTTCTGGGTAGAGTTTTCATGTTCTCTCTGTGCATGTGTGGGTTTTCTCCAGGTACTCCGGTTTCCTCCCACAGACCAAAAACATGCATGTTAGACTGATTAGTAACTCTAAATTGTCTCTAGGTGTGAGTGAGGGCGTGAATGGTTGTTTGTCTCGTTTGTCTCCATGTGTCCCTGTGATGGACTGGAGACCTGTGCAGGGTGTCCTCCACCTCTTACACAGTGACTGTTGGATATGGGCACCAGTGACCCCCATGACCCAAAAACGAAGAAGCAGGTAAAGAGAATAGATTGATGAATTATATAACTGGATATTTTTCTGTTTTAGATTCTTGAAAGCCATTTATGTACGGTATTTATTATAAATATTTTACATGCTATTTTATGTTTATCTGAAATTGTTTAAGTGCTAATCAATAAGTGATGTTACTTAAGTTAGACTGTTAAAATTAGTTTGATTTGACGGTCTTCATTATTTTGTCCATTATCTTGTCATAAACATCAGGATTCTGCATAAGTTCATTATTAAAATGTAATGAAAATCTTTACAACTGTAAATTATTAGACAATAAGTCTTACATGGACTCTTAGGAAAAGGTGTGCACATCTTTGTAGCTCAAGTCAGGCGACACCGTCGGGCCATTCAGTCACGTACCCGCCGGGAGTTTATATGAGCATCCTTACAACATTCTTGCAGACATTTGAAGGAATCAATTATATTTATCTGCTTAAATGAAATAAAAGCAAAAATAATCTACTTCACTTGTCTGTTTTTCACAACACGTTATTTTATTCCAACCAAAAATAGAGGTTTAACATCACGAGGACTGAGAATTTATTGTAATTGCTGTTAGTGCAGAAAAGTCTTTGACTGCAGCCTGACTTGTTGACAATTTCTGACCATGTGCTGATAGTTTTTATGTTTTATTTCACTGTACAATACTGCTGGAATTTTAATTTCCCTGAAGGAATCTTCCCCAAGGGATTGATAAAGTTCTATGTAATCTAATCATATTAAGATTTTGGGAATAATTTCCATTTTGTTGCATGTAATCACGCTCTTTCAAGCGAAGCATTTTTGAAGAACTGTACGAGCCGAGTGCGCTAGAAACGTACCTGTTTCATTTTCTCTAAATCCGAGTCCTCAGATCCATCACTATTAATACCTGGACCCTTTGCCCTGTGAGAAGACGAGACGCACACAAATACAAAACTGTCACGTTAGTGTGTCACAACAATAAAAGCTCCACCGTGTTAAGAGTTAAGGAATTAAGGACCAGTGAACAGAAAAGGAAAAGAGATAAAGGTGCTAATCAAAAACTCATACAACAATGTCAGGAGTTAGAAAATATGAGTGTCATTTAGAAATATTGTTTTATTTAACAGCAGTTTGTACTGCTTGGCTTTTATAAAAGCTGTGTATAAACTAGCAGAGTTCAGAATGAGGTTCAACACAAAAATAAGAATGAATCACAGCAAGACTCCATCTTGGAACAAACATCCTGATAAAACATGTCCAGGTCCCCTGGGTCCACATGTACGTCACCCTCTATTCCATTAGATGGAGCTATCAGATGTCAGTTTTGCTACCATAAGATGAAGGTTGTGTCAACGCTGAGCTGGTGGAGGATAACAGAACAGCACAAGAAGCTGAGGTCACAGAAGGTGGACAGCAGTCTGTATACCTTAACACTTGGGACAATGAGGGAGTGGTGTCCATGCTCTTGGGGATGGAGTTATTCCTGTTAGTAAAACACACACTCTCCATTTAGAATGAAAGGGAACAATGTTCCCACAAAAGCACATTGTCCTCAGGTGAAGAGAGACTTAGGTGCGACAACATAAAAATTACAAACACACACCATGATGGAGAACTAGTGAGGTGAGTTCAAACACAAGACACCTGTCGGTTACAGGTTTACTGATGGAGGCAGCACAAATACACACAAGTCAAATGTTACCTGACCATGGAGCCTTTCTCCCAAGGTTTTCTTAGCGTATCTAAGAGTTGAATATATAAAAACATGAGCGACTCATTTTATATTTAAAGAGATATACTCAATATCAGGAAGAACGTAGGCATGCAGCAAACAAAACGGCTCAGTTCTCACCACTTTGAGGCTCTGACTCATCCTGTGCAGAAGAAGAAAAAAAATACTTGTATAAAAAACGACTCACTCCCAGCCATTTCTATTCTTTAAACTTTTAATTGTCTGCTAAATAAATTCATTGCATACTTTATTTTAACTGCATAGAGTTACTTAAAAATAATGCAAGCCAGAAAGCAGACACCTACTGGTACGTTCTCTTGTGTCTTAACAGGTGCCTTCTCTCCAACGTTTGTAGCTTTTCTCCTGGTGGTAAAAATGACTTGTCATGATATCAAAATGAAGAATTTAAGGCTTTGAAACAATTAACAATAACCAGTAAGCGTCATAATACCATTAAAAGAGAGATTGGAGCATAAAGATTGTAACTGGGTATGTGACTGCAAGCTTTACCCACCTTCGCGCCAAGATGGCACTCATCTCCCCCATTAACCCGCCTCCTCCCCCTCCACCGATAGACGAGTTGCTGCTGCGAATGGGGTCGTTTCTGGCCACTGGAGCTGCGGGGGCTGGATCCTCCTGCTGTGAGCAACAACCGGTGAATACATGGAGGGTAATGTCATACAACAGCCCTACAAGTGCATGCAGCTGCAACTGTATCAATGCAACAATAAAACATCAACATTAAAATTAGAAACGCACTCAGCAGAATCAGTTATTGCACAGCAAACATTTTGACTTGTGACAGCAGAGTTAGCACAGCTGTATGGCTGCAGAACATTTAGGTCAGGCAACTCAGCGATTCAGTTGCCTCTGAATCAGAATAAGACTTCTTATCATTGTACCAGCATACAGTGAAATAATGTTCGTACAGTCCTCAGTCTGAAAGATGGGCAGAGTGCACACTGCTGCTGCTATAATAGTGCGGCCACTTATTCCTTATCAGAATACTTTTAGATAGAAAAATGGAGCCACGAGGGTGGATAGTGGCATTACAAAAAAGATCTCTTCACATATTGTCCTATCAGGACACTATTTGAGACATTTAAAAAAAACTACCAGCAAGCACATTTATAAACACAATATGCATTTGACGTCAAGGTGTTGATTTGTCCATGAAGCACTTTTAGATCGGCCACAGTCCTGATGTTGTTGTTCAGCCAGCAGTTCTGATAAGTCTGCACAGATGTTCTCAGAGGGTGGGGGTGGGGGGGTTGCGATAGACAAAGCTTTTTCCCTAGTTACCCATGTCCCAGGAGAAATTTGATAGTCGGCTCGTATCCAAGGACAAATGGGGGAGTAAGACTCAGGTAAGGGACAATTGTTGATTTTTACTTCAGGCAGACTGTTTTTTTCTTGTCAGCTTTGAGTCCTGCTGGAACTTTCCCAATCCAAAATGGCCAGATTAATGGATATTCCACTCGACTGATCCGTGTTAAGAGCCTTCCTCAAGGTCGATCTCAACATGCTGGTGAATCCTAGAAGCCACAGGTGGCCTGCTATTCTCACAAATCGCCTCCATATTACGGTTTAGCTCATAAATCAGCTGATTTTGAGTACTCATAGCACGAATCAAACCTTCACACAGATTCTGAATCTTTGCCATGGCCGAAACAGCTGCAGATGTCTTCTTCAAAAGTTGATAAAACAGAGCCTCGTCGATGCCAAAGCAGGCGTCGAATAGACTATTCGACTAGTCGCTTCTAGGGCATCTCACGAGTTTTTAAATTTCACGTCCACTAGTCGCAGTCGGTGGGTGTGTCACATGATCAGCTGGGCCGCTGGCTACAAAATGGATTCTTCAAGCAGATGGAAGGCAAGGAGCAGGCAAAGTCTTCACAAACAGGTAGAAATTCATCCACAGTGTGGAAGTATTTCTCTAAAGATTATGTTGTCTTTAGTTTCACTTTATTTAATCCACTAAATAAAATAAAAATAAAAACAGGGGTGCGCTTCACCAGCGAATCCACCACCGTGCACCCCACCGTGTGTGTATTAGTTGCTGTACACACTGCCTATGTGCACCACTGCCGGTGGATTGTTTTTACTTTTATTTTATTTAATCCACTAAATAAAATAAAAACTGGGGTGCGCACCACTGGAGAATCCACCACGCATCACCCCCAGTGTGCACCATGCACCACCACCGGTGGAGAATCCACCAGTCACGGTGGTTTATTTTATTTAGTGGATTAAATTAAATAAAACTTTTTGCGGCTTAATAATAGTTTTGGTTTTCCTGTTATTTATTTGCAGTGTTTTGTTGTACTGTATTTTGTAAATAATAAGTGCCTTTTTTTTTGCATCTTGTGTTCCTATGACGTCATCAACTACGGTAGTCAAAGTCGACTCGACTATTATCATGTTAATGTTGACTTTTAAAAATATGTAGTCGTTCAACCCCATGCCAAAGAGCAGAAACCCTGCTATCATAAACCCAAAATATAAAAGTCTTCAGTGTCCTCCTGAGACAGAACTGAGAGACACATCCGCTGCCAAACTCCCCACTGATCTCTGACAAATCCTGCAGCGCGAGTCTCAGCCGGACAAGAGGGTTCTCCAGGACTTTGTCGTTTTGTTGAAAAGATTTTAATAATAATAATAATAATAATGTCATCATTAGCACTTTGAGATTTTTATTAATGAAAAGTGCGGTATAAATTGAATTTATTATTATTATTATCACATATTTATCACTGTATGTTTCCATACAATGGCAAAATGAAGTGTCTGCATTTAACCCATCCACCACCAGGTGGTGCAGTGGGCAGCGATTTTTTCATTCAACCTTTTATTTATACAGGCTAGCCTCGTTGAGTCACGGGGACTCATTTACAAGAGGGACCTGTCTCACTCACACCAAACAACCATCCACTCTCACACTCACACCTAGGGTCAATTTAGAGTCACCAATCAGCCTAACATGCATGTTTTTTGGTCTGTGGGAGGAAACCGGAGTACCCGGAGGAAACCCACGCATGCACGGGGAGAACATGCAAACTCCACCCAGAAAGGCCCCGGACCGGGATTTGAACCGGCAACCTTCTCGCTGAGAGGCAGCAGCTCTACCAGTTGTGCCACCGTGCTGCCCAAATTGAAAGTGTTGCACCGTGCTGCCCTATTGAAAGTGCCACGAGGTACGCAGTGACCGGGGATTGAATCTGGAACTTTCGGGTCCTGAGCAGGCTGCTGTGCATTTACACCATCTCTGCCCCGATATTTTGTTGATTGTGTTGAAAGTCCAGCTCACCAGATCCATAATAGTATTTTTAATTCGGGAGATGTGTACCAGGAGCTCCAAGACACAGAGAGAACAAAAGCAGGAGGAAGAGGAGAACAGGAGGAGGGAGCGCAGAGGCGTCCACCTTGAGCGAGAGCCAGAGGAGAAAGTCTGCCATGTAGAAGAAAAAACAAACACTTTTAGAAAAGTTGCCAAAAACTCACCTTGGACACCTTTCGCAGTTTAGCCCCTGCCAGGGCAGCTGCCAAGCCCCCAGCTCCTCCTCCTCCTCCACCATCACCACCAATGCCATCTCCTCCTCCACTTGGAATTGGCAGAGGTGGGGCTGGAGGGGGTCCTGCGGCAGGAGGTCCTGTGGGAGGAGGTCCTGGAGGAGGAGGGATGACAGCAGCTGGAGGAGGGCATGGGGGTGGTGGGGGAGCTGGGGGTGCTGGAGGAGCTGGAGGTGGAGCAGGGACTGCAGGGGCTGCAGGGGCCAGTGGTGGAGCTGCAGGAATATTGAATGAAGAGGAGAAAAGGGGCCATCACTAACCATTAAAAACTTCTACGGGAGTACAGTACAGTAGTATCAACCTTTATGTGGTACACCCTAGGTAGAAAATGAAATCAATAAAATAAAAGCGGTTGAACTCCAGGTTTGGTGAGACCACCAGTAATGTGTGGTCATCATGGTATGTTCCCATACTGTGGTGAAATTGGCTCTCTGCATTTAACCCATCCACCCCAGGTGGAGTAGTGGGCAGCTACTGAAAGCGCCCGGGGACCAATGGGGGAATAGAGTGTCCTGCTCAGAGACACCACGAGATATGCAATGACTGGGGATCGAACTGGGACTTTATTGGAAACATGTCATTAAGGTGGCGTTTGGTAACTTCTGTGACTTGATCAAAAAAGTTTGGTCGTTAAATTTATTATCTGCAATGTTTTTATGTCTATATTCCGTTTTTTACTTCAGTTTGAATGTTGCCTATGTGTTGCCTGTTGTTTGTTTATTTGTACAGCACTTTGGTTGGCCTTGTCGCTGTTTTAAGTGCTCTAGAAAAATGGTATGGTATGGTAAACAAATGTTGGGAGTATTCTCCTTATATCTGGGTGCCCCTACATTTATCCATAAAGGGCGTCTCTCTCTTTCTCGAAAGAACCATGGCATGTAAAAAAAACAAATGTTAGTATATTGCATGCCAGTACGGTAATTCTGTGAGGCGGGGGAGAAATCACATTTCTGCTGCTTTAGTTCTTTGGATTAAAAATTAGCACCATTGATAAGTTTTGCCA
Organism: Garcialebias charrua; assembly: GCA_038048925.1. NCBI lineage: Eukaryota > Metazoa > Chordata > Actinopteri > Cyprinodontiformes > Rivulidae > Garcialebias > Garcialebias charrua. Next base: position 14,460 of record JBBPBX010030348.1, read on the forward strand.
CCATTCTTATCTGGTTTACCAAGGTCAGAGGGCCAAGTTTTATAAATCACAGTTCACAACTGCACAGGGTTCTCCCTAGTGACTTGCCTTGGGAGGGCACTTATTTAAGACTTGTTGACATTAAAGACCACCAAGTCAAAGACTTCATGGGGTGGGTAGGCAGGGTGCCCTCCTTAAACGAAATGGGGTAATATTATGGTGAAATTTATAATGACATTAGTGTCATATAATGACATTATAGTGACTAAAGCAAAACATTTTAACGAAATAAAATACATACAATTTGTGACCGAGCCTTCAAATATAATAATATCAATTTGAGGTCATATGACCCAGTCCTAACTACAGTACTTTATTCTAGCTTTTGTCTTGTAGATGCTTGAAACACGACACATCAAGTAAAGACAAGAAAAGCAACACAATTATAGCAGCAAACGTTGATAATCTTTTAGGTAGAGTCACCAGGAATAATACAATTCATCAAAAATAAAAATCACATATATTCACTTATTTTGAATAAAAAGTGTAAAAGAGAAAAAGTTTAAAGAAATATGCTAAATTAGTTGCATTGCAGCATTAAAAACCAGTGTAGTGTAACCCAGTTCTGCACAATTACATAAGACATGGACAAATCTGAAAGATGGAGTTTAATGTGGCTGAAGGCAGTCATGTTGAGCAGCCCAGGTGTTTCCTGACCTGCAGCAGCTTGTCTTTCCTTCTCCAGCCTCTCTCTTTCCTGACGCTCCCGCTCCTGCCTCTCTCGTTCTTGGCGTTCCCACTCCTGCCTCTCTCGTTCCTGCTGTTCAAGCCGTTGCTGCTCCAACCTGTGAAAATATAAATGGTAAATGGAGCTTCCTTATATAGCGCTTTCCAGCCCCCTTTGAGGGGCCCCAAAGCGTTTCACAGTACCAACCATCCACCCATTCATACACACATTCATACATACACCGGTAGTGGTAGACTGCCTTGCAAGGCGCTGCCTGTCCTACTGGGAGCAACTCGGGGTTAAGTGTCTTGCCCAAGGACACAACGAGGTATGCCGTGACTGGGGATCGAACCCGAGACCTTCTGGTCCTGAGCCGGCTGCCCTGCCTCTACACCATCTCGGCCATATATATCGGTTACATGTAAATAACTTCAAAACAAAAATCTATGGATTTCAAGTTGTTAAAAGTATTAAAGAAAAACTTCAGAGAAATTAATCTTAACATGCGTGATGAGTTTTTTCATACAGGAGTTTAGATGTAACATTCAATACAAGATTTATTAAGTGCCAGGTAATGAACATTACAGGACCTCTTCACTTTTTTATTTAATCTTAAAGCTGCACTATGTAACTTTGTAGTGCAGTCTGTAACTTTTATAACAATACATTTTTAACATATTTCTTCACTCTGTCACTATCTACTGACAGACTGATGTTAGACAAAGTAATCTCTGAAAAAAGACTATAGTCCCCTTGCTTCTCTATCAGCATTTATAAAAACACTAAAAACACAGAGTGACCCGGCCTTACAACAACCAATAAAAACAGAGTTGTTTGTCACGCCCCAACCCACGCCCCCGCCTGTCCCAGCCCCAGCGCCGCGCACGTTCTCATTCAAAGGATTGCAAAGCGATGCAGGACTGTTTTGTATGTGACACAAATGTATTAAATATCCCTTCTTCATCCCAGAGCTGGACTTTTCTTTTGTTTTTTTGCCAAAAGTCAAGTGATCGCTTCATCCTTCACTGACAGGAATGAGGAAATGGATTTGTCACGAGCGGGAAAAAAACTCATGTCCAACGTGGCTGCGTGAAGCTCTGCTGATTTCAGGGTGTTTTTGTGTTGCTGGACCAGTGCTTCATGGTTTTATTATATTTTTTAGAACGTTTTATTAACATACAGGTAGTCCCCGACTTACGAGCGCTCTGACCTACGAGGTTCCGGACTTACGAGCTGGCGAATTTTTTGAAAAAACGCAAAAAATACAGAGTTTTTCTGTGTTTTTTCACCACAGTTCGTTAGCTAAACATGTGGACACACGTTTCCGATCATCTAATCTTGGAATAAAAATGGACTCCAATCTTACATTTGAAAATCACATTAAGCATCTGTTTAAAACTTGCTTCTTCCATCTTCGAAACATCTCCAGACTTCGCCCATCCCTAACTTTTTCCGATGCTGAGAAGCTCGTCCATGCTTTTGTCTCCTCCAGGCTCGACTACTGCAACTCCCTGTTTATTGGAATCCCTGGCAAAAACCTTCAGAAACTTCAATATATTCAAAACAGTGCAGCAAGGATCTTGTTGAGAGTTCGTAAATTTGAACATATTACGCCCATTCTCCATAACCTTCATTGGCTTCCTGTCGCCTACAGAATTCAGTACAAAACTGCTCTCATTACACATCAATGCTTACACGGAACTTCACCAGATTATCTGAAGGATATTCTTATTCCATACTCATCCACCCGTTCGCTGCGGTCACAGAACAGCAATCTCCTTCACATTCCGAGAACCAAATTAAGGACCATGGGAGACCGGGCTTTCAGTGTGGCTGCCCCCCGCCTGTGGAACTCTCTTCCTGACTGTCTAAGAGCCCCACAGTCTGTGGTTGACTTTAAGAGCGGCTTGAAGACCTTTCTTTTCGACCAAGCATACTCTACCTCCTCATGATTCTACTTTTGATCTTAGCTGATATTGTTATTGATTTTAATTGTTTTATTGTCATTTAATTCTGTTGCTCCTTGTAGCACTTTGAGATTTTCATTAATGAAAAGTGCGTTATAAATTGAATTCATTATTATTATTATTATTATTATTATTTTTATGCACTCGTAAGCAGTTTTTCGATGAAAAACGAGTGTTTGTAGTCGCGCTAGCAAAACCGTTCCAATTTACGAGCGAAATTCCGGACTTACGAGACACGTGGCGGTCGTTCCGAATTACGAGATTTCCGTGTTACGAGCAACTCGTAACGGATCTCGCTCGTAAGTCGGGGACTACCTGTATACAGTAATCACAGAACTTCGCAGCGCTGAGACGGGACATGTAGAGGAGGCGGAGCATTCCAGACATTCCATACCTCCACTGACAGAAATGAGGAAGTCACGAGCGAATTAAATCATGTCCAACGTGGCTGCGTGAAACTCTGCTGATTTCAGGGTGTTTTTGTGTTGCTGGACCAGTGCTTCATGGTTTTATTTTATTTTTTAGAACGTTTTATTAACATATAAACACAGAATATTGAAGCGGCTCCGAGCGGACATGCAGCAGGAGGCGGAGCTGAACTCAAGTTCAGCAGAGCACGGAGGAAGCAGAATGCTTTTCCCTGCTGAAAATATTTCTAAGTCCTGAGCACAACAGAAAGTTACACATAGCACCTTTAATCTATTTCAGTCATAATTTTTGCCCATTGCTTTGAAAACAACCCTTACAAAATACTGTAATTTTCAGTGTACAAGCTGCTACTTTTTTCCTCACACTTTGTACCCCGCGGTTTGTTGCAGGAGCGGCTAATTTATGGGGTTTTTTTTTTCATAATTTTCACAAGTTGTATTTTTATAGTTAATTTTGACAAACTTCCTGCCGTCTCTCAGTAACTTCCTGCCACTGACTAACATTTTCCTTTGACAGAGCTGGGTGCTCGTGGCTCCCAGCACCCCGCCCCTCTTGTGGGCAGGCATTTGTGACACAGAGAGAATGTCCTCAGGTAATCAGATGTACAACTAGGCTAGGGCTTTAACAGACTACTCGAGTAATCTACACATCGATTACTTGGACCTCTATAGAGTTTTTTAATTTCAAGTCGAGTATTCGTAGTGACGTCATCACGTCGCAATTACAGAACAGAAAATGAATCAACTTCCTGTTTGGAGCGCGTTGCGAACCGATGTTACACCATATTCTGTGACCACCGTATTTTGTGACCGTAAGGGGCGGTGTTGCATGAACTGTTGTAGGTCACAGAATGTGGTGTAACACTGGGTCCAATGACCGAACCAAAACCAGCTTCCTCTGACCTTGATTCACAAACAAAAGGCAAAAAATATTAATCTCTAAACCTATAAAAACCTATGAACATATTCATTTCTAAAACTAAACCTAATGCGCAGCACCACAGGCGGTGGTGCGGGGTGGTCGACAGCCCCACTGTTTTTAGTTTCGTTTTTGACGTGCCGCACATTTTTTTCACTTATGCAGCTTAATAATAACTAACAGTTTTGGGTTTCCTGTGACTTATTTGCTGTAAGATAAATGGTAGGAGCATAATATATGCTCCCAATGTTTTGTTGGTCTTTTTTTGTAAATAATAAATTACTTTTTCTTTTTTTGCGGTTTTAACTACAGTAGTTAATTATTTTTTGCATTTTGAGATCCTATGACATTAACTACTCGAGCTCTACTCGAGTATTATTATGTTAATGTCGAGTTTGAAAAATTGTGTACTCGTTCAACCCCTAAACGAGGCCTGTTGCGATAAACAATAATCAGTTGCATGATACATGAAAATTATCGACCTCATTTTCATTTATCTGCTTTATTATAAAAAATATACTAGGCTAGGCTAAATAAAAAACTACTTCACCCTCACTGAAACTGAACCCCATGATGATGGACGACGGAGAACTGTCACTGCTGGAACACCTACTACTTTCAAATGGAAAACTTTACTTGTTCTGTTACTTCTTATCTCTGGAATCGAACAAAATCCTGGACCCCAGCTGTTAAATGACATTTGTACACCACTTGAATTTAAAAACCGGTCTGGACTGGGCTTTATACACTTAAATGTCAGAAGTCTTATATCTAAACTAGATGCAGTAAAAATCTGGGTTCAGTCCACTGAAGCAGACATAATAGTCTTATCCGAAACATGGCTCAGCAAAGCTATCCCTGACAAACAAATTTCCATTCCTGGTTATATTGTTTTTAGATGTGATCGCCCCAGAAGAGGTGGTGGAGTGGCTATTTATATCAAGAACAAATTCACAGCAAACCTTCTGTCTTCGTGCTCAATTAGCAAACAACTTGAGCTACTGGCACTAACCCTAGACTTCCCTGACGGTCAGTCAATCACTGTGGTGGGTTGTTACAGGCCCCCCTCAGCCGCCAGTGAAGCCCTCACTTCCCTGAGAAATTTTCTGGTGGGGCTAAACACCAAGGAGCTACTACTAATTGGTGATCTAAACCTGGACTGGTTGACCTCTACTTCTGACAATCTCAAATCCATCTGTGATTCATTTAATTTAACTCAACTAATTCAAACGTCAACACGCCCAAATAACAAAACCCCTGAAAAATCCACCTTACTGGACCTTATCCTAACTAACATGCCTCACAAGTACGCAAATCCATGTGTGTTCGCTAATGACCTCAGTGATCATTGCACCATTGCAGCTGTAAGAAATGGAAAGTTACCAAAATTAAAACCCACCATCATCTTCAAAAGGGATATAAAACATTTTTGTGAGCAGGCCTTTCTTCATGACTTAGCCACTTTCGATTGGAGTAGAATTTCATTGATAGATGATGTAGAACTTGCACTGGCTTACTTCTATGAGGGTTTTCAAAACATAATCAACACACATGCTCCATACCGTAAATACAGAATAAAGGGACGTAAAAATCCTTGGTTTTCCCCTGAGATAGGAAATCTGCTCAAAGAAAGAGATGCTGCCTGGGCTAAGGCCAGAAAATCAAAAAACGATCATGACTGGCTCAGTTTCCGGCAGCTTAGGAACAAATGCACAACCCTAATTAGAAATGCAAAATCAAATTACTACCTGGACGAATCCACCAAAAATCTAAATGATCCAAAAAGGTTTTGGCAAACAGTAAAATCAAATTCTGGTCAGACAACATCCACTGATTTACCCAGCTCCATCATGACCAGCACAGGTATTCTGTCAGACAAATTATCAATTCTGAACTGTTTTAATGAACACTTTATATCCTCTGGCTCCCTGTTTGAATCTACACATCCTGAAATGTTATCTGCTGACCAAACTGATGCAAATCCACCCCCAGCTCCACATGTGCTGGACAAACAGGTCACAAATCGCTTTGACTTCGAATCAGTATCTCCCGCTGAAGTTCTAAATGCTCTAAAAACTCTCGACACACGCAAAGCAGCAGGACCTGACAACATAGAACCACTTTTCCTAAAACTAGCTGCAGATTTCATTGCTGAACCTCTTTCCCATATTTTCAATCTCAGTCTCAACACAAATAAAATACCCAAAATCTGGAAATCAGCTTTTGTTCTCCCTCTGCTAAAAGGGGGTGAACCAACAAATGTCAACAACTACAGACCAATTTCAAAATTATGCATTCTTGCCAAACTGTTCGAAAGACTTGTCTGTGATCAGCTAACTGATTTCCTACAATCAAACCATATTCTATCACAATTCCAGTCAGGATTCAGAAAACAACACAGCACCGTCACTACAGTTCTCAAAGTATTAAATGACATCATACATGCCCTGGACTGCAAACAATTCTGTGTTGCCCTATTTATAGACCTGTCCAAGGCATTTGATACAGTTGATCACAGACTATTGACAAACATCCTGGAACACTCTGGTCTATCAAAACTTGCAGTCTCCTGGTTCACCAACTACCTAACTGACAGAACGCAGTCTGTTCATGTAGCCGGATCCTCCTCTACTTTCTTAGATGTTGTGAAAGGGGTGCCACAGGGTTCTGTCTTGGGTCCCATTCTTTTCTCCCTATACATCAACGATCTTTGCAGTGATCTGTCAAATGCCTCCCACCATTATTACGCAGATGACACCATCATCTATTGCTGTTCTTCCTCCCTCAGCCAAGCTTTCACCTCTCTTCAGGACGCTTTTAATATTATTCAGTCACGGCTGCAAAAACTTAGACTGGTCCTAAATGCCGACAAAAGCAAGTTCATGGTTCTTGCCAACAGAAAGCAGCAACCAGAGAACCCACCTCAAATTGGAACCCAAGAGGGAAAACAAATAGAAATGGTCTCCACCTACAAATATCTAGGTTTCAACATTGACACTGAACTGTCTTTTAAAACCCACATCTCCAAAATGGCCACTAAACTCAAACTGAAGCTAGGTTTCTTCTTCAGAAACAAATCCTGCTTCTCATGCAAAGCCAGGAGAACATTAGTAGCTGCAACATTCATGCCAATACTAGATTATGGTGATGTGCTGTACATGAGTGCTGCATCAAAATACCTACAGTCCTTAGACTCCATTTACCACGGTGCCCTTCGGTTCATTACTGACTCCAGTTATCGCACTCATCACTGTGAGCTTTACGTAAAATCTGGCTGGTCATCTCTCAGCACTCGCAGATACACTCACTGGATATCCTTCATCTACAAGACCCTCCTAAACCTAGTCCCGTCATACCTCACCTCCTTAATACAAACATCACACAGTCATTACTCCCTGCGCTCTAACGATTTAGTCCTCCTGTCAGTTCCTCCTGTCAGAACTGAACTAGGAAAAAGAGCATTCAGCTTCGCCGTCCCCTCAGCCTGGAACAACTTACAGAAAGATCTGAAACTATCAACATTCATCTCTCCTGGATCCTTTATGTCAACCGTAGTAGAAAATGTCATCAAGAAACTTGACCATTGCAGATGTTTCTAACCATTACTTATCCAATATACATGTCATTGTTGATTTTTTAACTTTATTTACACAACCGAGGTCTGTCTGCTTGTTTTGTATATAATGTATATAGAAATCTGTCATATCCTGTTGGTTTTGAACTGTCATCTGTTTACTGTGATTGTAGTTTTCTTTATTTTCTTTTGATAAGTGCAAATGCCTATTGCCAATGTGACGTGTGCTGCTGACCACTTGACCAGGTCACCCTTGTAAAAGAGATCTCGATCTCAACGGGCTCTACCTGGTTAAATAAAGGTGATTGATTGATTGATTGATTGATATTGTTTCTTCATGTCTCTCTCTTTCTACTGAAGACACTGGATGACAAAAGGCTCAACTCCGGTGCTCTTCACTAACCCCTCCCTTTCTCTTTGTTCTTTAAAATCCATTTAACTGTCCAAAATTGCGATTTTTGGATAGTTAAAAGCAGCTAAGCTGAGAAGCTAAGCTAAAAGCTAAGCTAACAGGCCGACCTCGAGAAAACACCTCTGTCTTGTCAAAGCTCCAAAATTCACGGTTGAAACCCATGCCTTCGTGTAAAAAGTTGTTTTTCTCTGCAAAAAGAAGCTGAGAACTTGTTTACTGATTTTTTATTAAAAGCTTTGTGTGAAAAATGTTATGCTAAAGAGCTCAAACCACACCAAGCGTCCGGCATTTTAAGAACCGAAAAACAGGAACAAGGGAGAGGCCATGTCACGTCAAGGGGCCTCCCTCCTACTTTTCTTAAAGAGACACACTGCTCGCTCCCTCACTATCCAGCCTTCGGTTCAAACAGTCTTATACTGCCAGCCGGTGGTCAAAAAAGGTACTACACTCAAAACAAATTAACCAGCATTTCTTCTTAAATTTGACAATACAGTAATTACTAATTATTGCCAAATTTAAAACAATATTATAATTTATCACAATAATTTCCGAGACAATTAATCGCCCAGCAAAATGTGTTATCGTGACAGGCCTATGTACAACGACTCTTGCTCAGGGTTTCAAATTCCCTACCATAACTCCACCCACTCTGTCATCATGTGACCAGAAGTTTAATCTGAATGTTCAATCAGGTATACTCTCGAGGACCATCCCCCAAGATAGACTTACATTAATCTCTTCAGATAGTTCCCATGTCGTTCCAGTATTTTGTGCTTCACAGCTGTTCGTCTGTTCAGCGATAATGGAAAAGGCACAGAGAATTTCTTACGATGCAGCTTTCAAGTTAAAAGCGATCCATCTGGCTGTCAAAGAAAAAAACAGCTGCGAGACGGAGGCGGTGTGTGATTAAGTTTTTCTGAGCCTCGAAGAGGACTTCAGTTCACAGGAGGATGAAGAACATGGTGATAACTGACGTAATGGTGATGCATCCTTTCATCAAAGCACAGATCCACACAAACACAGTCAATATTTCAGTGACTTGTTGCTTAGTAAAGATATCCTACAAACCATAAGAAAAGATAAAGTGTTTTCGACACCGCATTTTGACAGCAGTAAACATATGTTTACTATCAATTACAAAACTGGCATTATAAATATCAACATTTGCAACAGCGGTGGAGGTCAGAGGTTTTCAAAACTCACTAAGCTTCCACAGCCAGCAGCAAACAGGACAGCTGCTAGCTTGACAGACAGCCACCCAGCCCAGTGAATTAACTTTTAAACAAAACGTGATAAAAAAGAATACACATACTCTGTTGACAAGCATAGAGTGACCTCAATCGTCTCTCTGAGGAGTAGATGGACGAAAGGGAGGAGCTAAAGCAGACGTGAGAGCCATGCTATCTGTATGACCTTTAACCCGACTGAGGGTTTAGCAGCGGCTGCTTAAAACCTACAAATCCTTCACATATGCTCGAGAACCAAACTGTGCCAACTGGACAACTTCAAATCCGAGACAACTCGACTAATCCCGGAGGATGGTTTACTCTGATCAGAGCATAAAATCTGAAACTCATACAGGGTGAGGAAAAAACTACTAGCTGGTACAAGAAATGTCTCTTTTTCTAGAAAATAAACATTATTGTCTCCAGCAGGGTGTGTTACAAGCATGACTAAGTCACACCAAAAATAGCCAACACAGCTAAAATCATTTTTATAATTAGCAAATTAAAATTAGAGTGAACTTGAGTAAAGTTTAAAGGATGACGATACCTGCGCTGTTGTTCCAGCTCTTCTGGAGAAGGCCCATTGGACACTTGGCGGGGGAGGGTTGCATATCCTGCAAAAAACATGACGGAAAATATATTGATGCGTTGGAAAATGTTTACACAACATAAAATTGAAAGGTGCCGTGAATCAGTCGTTGAACTTTATGCTACATCTGTCTCTACGTCAGCGCAGCCATTTTAACCCTTACTGCAGACTGTTTCGATAATATTCCTTAATTTTACAGGAAAGTAAATGTCGTATCATAATGACAGACTTTGTATCCTACCTAATAAATAACAGGTTCAATTTAATATTCAGCCAGGAAAAAAGAAAAAGAAAAATCAAGATTTTCCTTATTTAAGGCAACAGAACAAGATAAAACTTCAATGTTTATTTGTATTTCTCATACTTCTCCTCATTGGATTTGTGTTTGTTCTTAAGTCAGATGCACTTCTGGTGAAAAGTGATCTTCATGATTTCTTAACATTGGGAGAAATTTAATTAGCAGATTATTTTCTAATATGAAAAATCAGGAAACATCAGCTGGTCTTAAGAGTCCAAAACAGGCAGGGGGAGACCTTGACATTTATTCAAGAGTACAGCATACGGCACATTATACGCCCGTCGACAAACTATTATACAGCAAACTATGTATAAAAATGACCCGGACAAGCAATGCCCTTGACCTTGATTTGCGACCTTGACTGTGAAGTTGGGGTGATAAAGACACGGATCAAAAGTTATGGCACGGCCATGCGAAGACCTCGTTTTAACTTTGACCTTTATTTGTGAGCTTGACCTTGGAGCTTGGGTAATTAAAAAAGTGTCCACGACACTCCATCTAGTGATGATGCATGTGTGTTTTAGATTTCATTTAATTATCATAATCAGATCAAGCAGATCAGACGTTATGGCTCGGACAAGAGAAAGTTTACAATGTACAGACTGAGACTAAACTATAATACTAAACTTCAGCTCAACATCTCAAAGAATGACTGAGTTGTAGTCAATTTTGTGTTTGTTGAGGGAGCTGTGGCAGCCATCTTGAATCAAAATGGCTTCAAACATTAATCAGGTCTAGAGATGCATCTGATTATTACTTTCTGTGAGTTTCAAAGAAATCCAACAAGCTGTTCATGAGTTATGTTGCCAACAGATAAACAATCAACTTACATTTGTGGGGGTACACGTTGCGGTTCAGGCTGTATTGAAGTTGACGTTAGAGTAAGATGTAAATAAATAAAGTTAATAAACCAGAAGTCAGGTGGATAATAACAGGTGTCTGTCAATCTACAGTAATGTAGAATCTGGTAGTCCCTGATAATTTTTTTTTTTTTAAAGTACAGCCACAAATGTACACTTTTATATGTAAAGATGTAATGTTGAGAATAAAATAATTTTGGTTTTAAAAGTTCATTTGCACAAACTACATTAAAGCAGGTGTGTATTTCAGTACATTAATACATGTAAATATTGTAGAATTATCAGGATAACATTTGAAAACGTTTCACTTTATAAAAAAAAATAAATAAAATAAAGATGATGTCATCAACTTGGCTAAAAATTCAAGGTTGATTATTGTGTTCCCAGTTTTTGCAATGTAGCTTTGGCTTATGGAAGAATAGTAAAATTAGGACCTCTACGTGCATTTGATTGTTTTTGGTTGAAGAAATGAGCATGTTCCTGAAAAACTTTATTCTTCTTCCTGCTTTTTTCAGCCATGAAATGGATGTAAAATTATTTAAATTGGTCAGATTTGTATTTGTAATGGATTTGAGATTTCTACGCCATCATAAATGGAGTGCGGTATCCTTACAGTATAAGTCCCACTCAGCAGTGAACAAACAGAGAAATCCCTGAAGCAGATGGTGAAGCAGCAAAGAGTCTTTAGCGAAGTATTTACCTGCGTCTGCCATGGAGTTCAGGACCTCCAGAGCGTGGGACATGCCATTGGCAAACAAAGTGGCGTCTTCTTTGCTGCCAAAGTTGAGCCCCCACACCTGCCTGGCATCTCGCCACTGGTGAAAGTTCGGTGTGGCCTGGTTGTACTTGAGACCTCTCACAATGGGGCAGTTTATAACCACCTGACGAGGGTGAATCAGAGCAGACGGTCGATTATCAGGAGTGATCATGAGTGAATCTGGAAGTTTTAACTGTGTAAAGTTGATGAAGCAGCTACTGCTGACGTTCAAACACTGTTTTAATCTGCATTTTTAGAGAAGCTACTGAGGCTGCACAAAGTTAGGAAAATGTGCAATTGTAATACTACTGTTGAATATTGTGATGATATCAGCTCAGTAAACCCACATGTTCTCTTACTCTTTATGACGGTGATATAGACACACTGAACTCTGATACACTAAGCCGAAGAAGAATCTGAACCCCTCACCAACGACCAACCCATTCTATGTCCACTTGTTACTGTGTGAATAAATGCACTTAATGAAATACTGTTGTTTTATCTGGTCCACAACCAAATACAGAGCTGCTGTTAAGGTTTAATATGAATGCATAAAACAAACTAGAGAAATTGCATTTCCAGTGCAAATGCAGTGTGAATGCTTATTGCAGAACTTGCTGTAAACAGCTAAAATTAGCAACAACAAAAAAGGAAGAACAAGCCTAAATTAGCATAAGAAAGCAGAAAGAACACACATTTGCTGAATTATGTTTAAAGAAACCAAAATTAGAACAAAAAGTGAAAATAATCTGAAAAGAGCTGAAACTAGCAAAAAAAATAATACGGTACTGAAAAGTTGCTAAAAAGGCAGAAAGAAGCTTCAGTTATCAATTGGAAGAGGAAAAGGCACATTTTTAATGAATTAGGTTGGAAAAAAGTTTAAATGTGTGGGGGGAAAAAAGTGGAAAACAACAACTAAAAAGTAGCAGAAAAAATAGAAACAGAAATCAGCTGAAAGAAGCATAAGCAGCTGAAATTTGAAGAAATAAGTCAATTACGCTGAAAGTAGCAGAAATTACCATGAAAACCCTGAATTTATCTGAAAGCAACTGAAATTGGCTATAAGATGCTAAAAAAAGTACCTGAAAAGGTAGAACAATAGTAGAAAAGGCTGAAACGTTCAGAAAGAAGCTAAAAGGAGCACAACAAGCTGAAATTGGCAGAAAGAAGTTAGAAGAAACACAAAAATGTTGCAGTTAGCACAACAAATCTGAAAGGAGCACAAAACAGCTGAAAAAAAAAACCCAGCTGGAAGTAGCTGAAAAAAAGATTAAATTTGCAGAACGCAGCTGAAGCAGAACAAAATGTGAAAGGAGCAGAAAAAAGTTGTAAACACATCTAAAGATTTGAAGGATGTAAAATTTTCTATGAGGAAAAAAGAAAAAACTGCTAAATATTTCAAAAAGCTAAAGTTGCATCAATACCAAAAGCAGTGTTTCCCCTACCATAAACTCACTACTACTCCATCGCTTTCAATGCCAGCTGATGTGTACTGGATCGTTTGATTTATGATCTGCAATGTTTTTATGTTTTTCGTGTTGTACTTCATTGTATGTGTTGCCTGTTGCGTGTTTGTTTGTCCAGCACTTTGGTGGACTTGTTCCTGTTTAAAGTGCTTTATAAATAAAATGGTATGGTATGGTATGGTACCATTATACAAGCGGGGTGCCCCACCCCCTCAACAGAACTGAGCACCCCGCCTACCAAACCAAACTTGCCCCCTACACACCCACCCGGCACTGACATAGCACTAAGCTAGCGGCACAAAATACAAGCTGTCTAGCTAAAAAGCTAAAAGCGCCTCTTCTCTCGTGCTGAATGAGCCCCCACATCCCCATGCTCAAAAACTGTTGGTACAAGTTGCACTCAGACATGTCTCCGATGAGATGAGCACCCCGCCAAGGCAAGTTAACTAGGGGAAACACTGAAAAGGCATAGTATTCTTCTCCTGAATGAGCTGAACATTTTGACATATGACTTGTTGAAATCTTAAAAACTGCGAGACGAGAAAGATGCCGAAAAACGTACGGAAGACAAATGGATCACAATAGAGTGAATGCTTCATACACACTCACAAAAGAAAAGAAAATGCCTTGCGTTCCTTGAAGAAATTCATATTGCCCACCACGTTTCATACTAATGTAATTTTTTGTCATAATAATCTTCTAGGTCCTAGATCATCTTGTGATGAAAGAAAAGTGATAAAGATTTTGCCATCTTGGTCTAACTTTGTAAAGGATGTAATGCACAGTCTCATGCAAGCCTTGTACCGTATTCGTCGGTGTATAATACGCGTTTTGTTTGCTCATTTGAATGTCCTGCGTATTATACACCGAAGCGTATTATCTATGGATTTTTTCCCATATTTTTAGACCCATTTTTCGCTCTGATTCGCTGTTTTTCATTTTGGGCAAAAATGGTGCAGTACCAGTTTTGGCCGCTAAGGGCGCTATGGGCAGCAGCAGAGGACTCAGAGAGCGAAGAGGAAGAGGAGGGCCACTTCCAGACCGTTTCTAGCTCATGTGTCCGAAAAAAGCCTCCTCTGGTCGGACTGACTCTGTCGCTGCCCGCCCCTTGCTCTGGATGTACCGGTAGCTGCATTTAGCTGTGAGGTTAGCTGTTTTTTGTTAGCAAGATACCGTAACTCATAAACCACACCGCAGATTTTTAAATCCAGCTGATTTCACATTTGGTTAAGCTCAGGAGACCGTTTGCTATAAAGTCAGCTAAGAAATATATATTTTTAAGCATTTATTTAGCTAAATTTAAAGAAAGAAAGCGTCCGAACCGCCTGTATGCAAATCGGCGAACTATTTTTTAAAATCCAGCTCAGACCAGCTGATTTCACATTTGGTTAAGCTCAGGAGACCGTGTGCTATAAAGTCAGCTAAGAAATATATTTTTTCTCGCAAAGAAATAATAGTTTTTACCGTGTTTCCTTGTGAAGTTCTTCATACTCGCTCGCTTCTGTCGCCGCCATTTTAAGCAGGGCAAATGAGGCGCTGACGCGTCGCGTAGCGGTGACGCATAATAGATGCGTATTAAACACCGAAGCGCATTATGTACAGTTTTTCTGGTTTATTTCCAATAATTGGTCAAAGCGTATTATAGACCGGAGCGTATAATACAACAATATAAGGTAATATGTGTTGGCTCTTGGACTACATGTACAATACAATACAATACAATACAACTTTATTTATAAAGCACTTTAAAACAACACCATGTGGTGAATGAGCCTCAGTTATTACCACTCCAAATTTAGCTCAAATTTTGTACAATTACCTTAGTTTCAGTAATTTGTGTGTTTGCAAACCTGAATTACGTAGCTGTGGAGGCCATCTTGAATGGTGTTGATGTCAATCAGTTGAGGACGTACGCCAAATGATCAGTTGAGGACGTACGCCAAATGATCACTTTTTAAAGATTTAAATAAAATCTATCTAGGGCTTTATGAGCTAATTTACTGAAAGATGGATGAACACATGAGACAAACATGAGCAAAAACATTGTTGGCGTTGGGTCTCTGGCTGCAGGTGAGCGAATAAAAGCCCAGTGAAACCACATCCATGATTAAACCTAAAAGGATGCTGTGCTCTTCATTTTTTATGAATTATTCTGGTTTAGACTCCACTCAGCAGGCGGTGTGGAGCACATTTGTCAGAAAAAGCCAGGCTGAATGCACGACACGCCTTTTCTGTACTTTGTTTTAAAACTTTGGATTCCACTGAAAGAGAGGAGGCGAGTATCATAGAAGGCAACATGCTGAAAAAAAAAAAGGGCCAGCAAGGTCAGCTACCATTGCAGACAGTGGAATTTTTCTAAACTATTTTTAATCTTATCAGTGACAAAAAACATCTTGGTGACTATGAGCAGGAACACGTGAACAGAGACAAAAATGATGGTTTAACTAGAAGAACTTGGCATATTTTACAGGAAAGAGCGTCTTGAGGGAGGCATCGATACCACGGCTTCAGCGGAGTAGCTCAAGACACTATAAGAACTAGAAAAGTTCCTGGAGAAACTCTGACGGGGACTGCCACGTGGCAGCCATTTAAAATGTTTGTTTTAATACAGTAGTCCCTCGTTTATCGCGGGGGATCCGTACCCTGAAGACTCGCGATAAATAAAAAAGCGCAAAGTAGGAATAGTAGTACAAGTAGAAAGTAGTAGTTTAGTTTTTTTATATAGATATATATTAAGGCATTTTAAACCCTTCCCACACTCTTGCAATATTCTAAATAATGTTTCTAAACTCTAAAAGCTCTAAAAGAGTACAATGTCATGATTTCAGCTCCCTGCCTCCTCTGCTCTTTTGCCACCTGCAAGCGCTCTTGGCCACGCCCACTTCTCAGCTCTGCACAGTGAACAGCTGATCAGCTGCAGCAGGATGATTAACCTGCAGCAGTAAGGGCAGCAAAGATGTGCAGCAGGTACCAAATAATTTAAAATAATTTATTTTAAATAAAAATTCCATGCCGATCGTGCAGCTCATCCATCAATCAGCCAATTGTGTGTCATGTCCAATCTTATTTTGAAAAACCACTATAGAGCAAGTCCGCGATAAATGAACCGCGAAGTAGCGAGGGACTACTGTACTATGTGTTGGGGTTCGCTCTCAGCTACCATCATACCAAATTTCAGCTTAATATGGCAAAAAAATCAATTTGTTAAAGTTATTTTTTTCATATAAGCCATGGTGCCATCGTGGATTTTAGATTTGGATTCAGCATGTGATGGGGAACGTTCTCAGCTACGACCAAACCAAGTTTCAACAACTCATCAGTAAGAATTACTGAGCTATAGTCAATTTGTAGTTTTCTGAGGTAGTGTGACAGCCATCTTGAACCAAAATGGCTCCCAAAATTATTCAGTCTTTTGTTCAGAGACATTTTCCCTCTAGGTCATGTGACCTCACTCGTTAAAGGCACTTAAAAGTTCCATTGGGCATTTTGAATGAGAAAAATGAATTATTAGTTTGCAAATTACATCGCCGTGGTAACACGAAACACAAATAAAAGTAACAGCACATGTCACGGTACGGAGTCTGTTGTTTTGCTATAACATTTGTGGGGGACACACACACACACACGTTGCGATTCACAGCACATTAAAGTTGATAGAAGAGCAAGACCATTTTCAGGTGGATAATAGGTGGCTGCCAGTGCCTTTCTAGGCAGTCCCCAATAAAACTAACTGAAAACACACGGGACAATCTGAGAGATAATGAGAAAATCCAAGCAGAGAGAAAATACTGCCACATTTATTGGTCTGATACGTTGCCCCCCGTAGCTTTATTTCACACAGTCTTCATCAGAGACAAATAAAGTCCTTAAAGGGTATCAGACGTCTTCAAATTATCACAGGAAATGGTTGAGAGCAGGCTAACTATCTCACAGGAAACATCCTCCACTTTAGGGCTTGTCTCTAGAGAGCACTTCAGCATGTTGAATGTTTAAAGGAGGAGACACAGTAGCTGAGGGGGTTAAAAAAAAAGCCTGTAGTCAAGAATAGACCCGCCAAAAGACAGTTCGCCCAGCTTTCAAACATAGACTCAGACCACTTTTCTCGAAAGGACAGTCATAATGTGGAGAAAACAACAGGACATCTTTGTTTGAAGGACAGCAGCATGTCCCATAGGAAAAGTCCATTGAAAGTTTCATTTTTAAAGATTGTAAAAATTGTTTTGTATTCTTTGGATAACATAAGTCTGCACTAATCTTAAAGATTATTGCTTTGCTTGTTTAGATGCTTGGCCTGGGACAAGTTGTTGCTTTAGTTCTAATCAAACCGTCAGAGGTGAATCAAGGCCAAATATAAAAAAACAACGGTTTATATTTCTTTCTGGGTGGAGTTTGCCTGTTCTCTACGTGCATGCGTAGGTTTTCTCCGGGTGCTCCGGTTTCCTCCCACAGTCCAAAAACATGCATGTTAGGCTGATTGGTAACTCTAAATTGACCCTGGATGTGAGTGAGACAGGTCCCTCTTGTAAATGAGTCCCCGTGGCTCAATGAGGCTAGCCTGTATAAATAAAGGTTGAATGAATATTGAAGTCGTACATTTAACGAGTTCAAAGTCAAAGTCAAAGTCAACTTTATTGTCAGATCTGCAATATGTACTGTACAGGACATACACAGGACCGAAATTGCGTTTCTCTCAGTCCCTCGGTGCAACAGTAAACATCTAAACATTGAAACACTGAAACATATAATAATTGACATAAGCATAAAATAGTAAAACTAACACTGTCCTGAGTTTTTTGCATAGTGGAATAAGAGTATGAAAATTTACACCAACTCTAAAACTAAAACATTAAACATTTAATGAACATAATACTGTCCTGAGTTTTTGCATACTAGTATAAAAAAAAGAGTATAAAAAGTATAACTAAAATAAACTAAAGGTTTCTAGCATTGACATTTGCAAAGTGGCAAAGCAGCGTATGAGTTAATGTACACAGTATATGTATGAGGTAGTAGTTGATGTTGTTATAGAGGCAAAAAGTGGCATATGCAGTAAGGCACATTGGGCATCCCTAAATAAGACCGTTCAGAGCACATTGTATATGTATCAGCAGTGGTGTAGATATTAGAGTAGTGTAAATGTAAACAGTAGTAGTTACATGTAAGCAGTAGTAATAAAAGTAAACAGTATTAATAAATGTAAACAGAGAATGTAAACAGTATTATGATTATAGGCAGTGATGTAATACAAACATTAGTGCAAGTATGAGAAGTAGTGCAAACTGTATGAGCACATGACCGAGAGCTTAGTGAATAAACCGTTTGATGACACAGAGTCCAGTGTTAAAATCTTTGTGTTGTGTGGTAATGTGTGAGAAAGTTTTAGTGTTAAGGCAGTTCAAATGGGAGGGGGGGCAGAGCAGGCAGAGTGTTTAGCATCCTGACTGCCTGATGAACAGAGCTGTCTCTCAGTCTGCTGGTTCGAGCCTGGAGACTCCTCAGTCTCCTCCCTGATGGCAGCAGTCTGAAGCGGCTGTGTAGTGGGTGTGTGGGATCACCTGCCATGCGGTGGGCTTTCCGAGTGAGGCGTTTGCTGTGTAAGTCCTGCAGTGAGGGGAAGGAGGTGCCGACTATCTTCTCAGCTGCTCTCACAATGCGCTGGAGGCTCTTGCGGCAGGATGCAGTACATGCACCAAACCACACAGTGATGCAGCTGGTCAGGACACTTTCTATGGCACCTCTGTAGAAGGTGCTCATGATGGGGGTTGAAGCTCCAGCCCTTTTCAGCTTGCGGAGAAAGTAGAGACGCTGGTGAGCCTTCTTTGCCAGTGCTGCAGTGTTCCTGCTCCAGGACAGGTCCTTTGAGACGTGCACTCCCAGGAACTTGGTGTTCAGATCTTTCTCAAACTACAACATGTTACATACAGTTATTGAGGTTTATTACATCTAATTCTCTAAGTCACCATTGAACAGGTTTTTGACTGGCAGCACTCCCAAGTAATGTCATACATACTTTTCAGATTTTAACTCACTAAATAATTGTGGCAGAGCTTTGTGATCCCATTAATGAAAAAAATAAAATAAACGAGCATCAAGGTAACAATTTCTTTCCCCCCCTTGTATGGCTCCAGTTTTTATTTTTTACGAACCAATTACACCCAAAACATACTAATTAGGGGTGCACCAATTGCAGTTTTCTGGCTGATGACCGATTTCTAAAAAGTCTGACCTGCCAATTCCAATTTTGGTCGATACCAAATTACCAATTTTGTTGTATAAGCGACACTGTCAGGTGTTGTAAGGTCACTCACAATGCACCTACAATTTTCCATTCTTTTTTCTTCTTCTGAAAAACAGACCCTTGAACAATATCTTAGAAACAATACAAACTTGTTTAAAAAAAATTTCATTCAAGCATCGGCCCATTTCCGATTTTCCCATGATTACAGGTATGGAAATCGGGGCCGATAAATAGGTGCACCCCTAATACTAAAGGCAACAACTTGAAGCCTAATATTGAATTTTGGAAATCATTTCAACTTCCCACTTAGGCTCCAACATTCCTCTTGGTGCTTCAGGACTCCCGAGAAAGCTGAAACCCCAATTTTGGGAACCACTGGTGTAGCACAACCCCCTAAGTCAGTGATCCCCAGTCCCTAGGTGGCAGACCAGTACCAGTCCGTGGGTCAATTGGTACCAGGCCGCACAGAAAGCATACATAACTTACATTATTTCCATTTTATTTTGTATCCAATTCTGAACTATGTTTTATTTCGAAAAATTCTCCTGGATTCATTCCACCACATCTATCTATGACTCACTCTTGATGCAGGTCAACATACACAAGTGGTTAGTTTACGTTAGGCGCACATGTGCAGATCGGTTCTACATTGCCTGCGCCGGTGGTGAACAAATTCAACTGCGTGGTCTGCAGCAGACAGGTGGAGGCGCACGGCCGTACCTGCACATTTGAAGGATTACACTGCACATTTTTAAACCCGCCTGACAAAGAGTGATGGGACAACAAGCCCAAATCTCGTTCATACTTGGCATTTCTGAGTTTTAACGTGGCGAGTGAGACCCGCTTGGTGTTTGCATCAACATCCTGACGCTTGCCTCTGTCACATGGTTTCCTTCTTAAAGGGGCTGCTCCCACCAGTTTATTTGCTTTTGTCAATGTCAATTTATTTATATAGCACATAAAAACAACAAAAGCTGACCAAAGTGCTTTACAGTTAAAACAGATAAATTTTTAAAAAGGGTAAAAATGCATCTAGTGCCACTCAAAAACATAAGTTAACAATAAATACAGCACACTACAACAATAAAATCAGCTCAAAATTTGTTAGACTCTGCGTGGATCAAATGCCAAGGAATACAGATGAGTCTTGAGCAAAGATTTAAAAGTCTCAACAGTCTGAGCGGTCTTTAAATTCTCAGGTAAACTGTTCCACAGCTTTGGAGCAGCAACCGCCAAAGCCCGATCAGCTCTGGATTTCAGTTTGGATCTGGGGACATCTGGTTGATAGACCTGAGTGCTCTTACTGGACTGTAGATGTTAAGATCACATAAATAAGACTTTTTGTGGTG
>JBBPBX010030349.1:0-35248 GCA_038048925.1 Garcialebias charrua
AAAGCCTCAGTTTCGGTTGCGCTTAATTATTTAAAATAAAGCTGCTCATGCAGCATGGATTGTTTATTTAAACTATTACAGTACAGTATAGTGTTTAAAATATTTATTTACAGAGAAGGAGAGAGATTGGGAGTGATGAGCACAAGTGTGATTGCAGAGGAGAAGTGGGCGTGACAGACAGCTGCAGGTAGCAGAGGCCATAGATCATGACATGCTGCAGAAAGGAGGTTATCCCAGGCCTGCGCACAGGTGACACAGATGCTAAATAATTTAAAACTATTTATTTTAAATAAGCAATCCATGCCACTTGTGTGGCTCACCCATCAATCAGCCAGTTGTGTCATGTCCAAACTTATGTTGAAAAATCGCGAAAGAACGAGCCCTCGAAAGTCAAACCACAAAGTTCCAAGGAACTACTGTATATGCTGAAGGTTCCATTCTCCATTCATTATCTTCCGCTGGTTCTGAAGTCGGGTCACGAGCGCAGCAGCTTGAGCAAGGAGGTCCAGACATCTCTTTCCAAAGCCACCTCTTCCAGCTCTTCTGGGAGGATTCCAAAGCGTTCCCAGGCCAACAAAGAGATGTGGTCTCTTCAGCGTTTCCTGGGTCTTCCCCGGGGTCTCCTCCCAGTCGGACATGCTGGGAGCATCTCCCAAGGGAAGCGTCCATGGGGCGTCCTTACCAGATGTTCAAACCATCTCAACTGGCTCCTCTTAATGTGAAGCTCAGCGGTTCTACTCTGAGTCTCTCCTGATTACTGAACGTCTCACCCTATCTCTATGGGATAGTCCAGCTACCCTGCGGAGGAAACTCATTTCATTTGCCTGTATCCGTGATCTCATCCTTTCAGTCACCTTGTGAGTGACCTTAATTGTTAGTATTTTCATATTCTCTGATTATTATTTTTTAATTCTCAGTTATCTTTATATTCTCTGTTACCGTTTTTTAATCTTGTGTGATTCCTTGTGTATGGTCCTTTGTATTGAAACTCTGGCACAACAATTTCCTGCAGGATCAATAATGTTTATCTTTATCTGATCTGATCTTATCTGATCTTATCATTCCCTGTTTGAACTATAAAAACACTCGTTTCATAAACTACAAACATTCACTATTGAATTAGCATAGCCTACAGTGTGTTTTTGAAAGAACGTCTTTAAAAACAATTGATCAAAGATGAATACTGATCAATTGAATTTAACAAAATTTGCATTTTGGTTAGATAGTTTCTTTACATTCAATCTTTCTTATCTCAAAAGGAAGGAAGTTAAATAATGTCTGATCCTACCTTGTTTTTGTTTTATTTCAAAAGAAGTCAGATGAAGAAAGAATTACATCTCATTCCCTTTCAGTCAAAAAAATGGCTATTTGATCTAGCTGACAGAGACAAGTCAACTTTTAACACATATTTAATTTTCTGCTAACAACTTGTTGTTAAAACACAGTTCATCCTGCCACCATGGCAACAGCATATAACCATGGAGATGACCACCTTGAGAGACCTAAGTTTGCATATTCCTACCATCTTTATAGACCAAACATATCAGGGTGAGAAAGTTTATAAAACTTTCCATTTCACCCATATAACAGTTATAACTGTGAGCTCCAGTTGACCCCAGTCAGCTGGGTATGATTATTGCAAGTGTATCTAAAGTGCAGGTCTGCAGTACAAGGAGAACAAACACATCACTGTATTTTTTAATAAACCAATCCTAATCCCATACTCGTCTGACATGCTTATTTTAAATCCAGTAAATCAGCATTTCTTAGCCAAAACATTTTCTAATCACATTGTATCAGACTTTAACGAGACAAAGTTTATTAATTATAGGTGCATAAACAACTAAAAACTTCATCTAACTCAAGCCATAGAAAGTTTAACTTGGACTCAAATGGGAATTTAAAATCTTTACAAAACTTATAAAATTATTAAAAAAAAACTGTTAAAAAAATGTAAAAAGATTTACAGATTTTTCCTTTCCTTCATGCCTGGCCTGGCAAGAAGTGATTAGTGCTGTCGATTCGGAGCAAGATAATTGCAGGTTTACCTCCCGGCATTTCTGTATAGATCCACAATTTAAAAGACGTGTTTAAACACCTGCCATAGCGAGAATAAATAACTGATGTATAAATAAATCAGGTCTACTGACATAAAGAACAGATAAACTTGTTTATGAATTCTCTATAGAATTATTTTTATCAGGCTGTTTGTATTAAATGGACTAGATCCTGTCCACATGACGTTGTCTGTTTGTCACGTCAGGTTATAGATCAGCTTAACCAGCTACTACAGAGCTAACCAACATGAGCAGCATCAGAAAAAAGTATGTGCTTAATTTTCACAAAGTCTTTTATTAAACCAGGAAAATCTTATTTTAACTTACAAAAAAAATCAACAAATGTATTTTAAACTGACCATCACATGCTGCAGGCCTGAGTCTCTGAGATAATTCAATTCAGTTTATGTATATAGTGCCAAGTCACAACAGAAGTTATCTCAGGGCACTGAAGAAATACATTCATATACCAAAAAAATTCAATTAGTAACATTATTTATCTAAGGTAGGGTAGCCAACAGATTGTGTTGAGTCACTAATGCAACTAACATGAAAAGGAAGCAGCTTCCTGCCTTGAACCTGAAACCAGAATGTGTCACATTCTGGTGATTATGTGTCAAACCCACATGCATGTGTACCATGAGACTTGGAGATTTACAAAAAATATATAATTTATTAACAAAAACAAAAGGCTGATTAGGCAGCAAACTTACATTAAACTCTGGGGACATGGAGGAAAGACAGGAACATGGAACTTGACAGGATAATGCCCAGACAACAAGGAACACAGAGATGCAGACTTAAATTGGAATGTTAATGAGAGACAAATGACAACACCTGCGAGGACAACAGGTGGCGGAGGTAAGAGCTGATTACATGAGGGAAAATAACTGAGGAGCAGGGACAAACACAAGAGGGACACACACACACATGCAAGAGAACACAGATCCTCACAGTACCCCAGCACCAAAGATATCTCTTGACGTCCCAAGACCATCACAGGGACAAACACAAGAGGGACACACACACACATGCAAGAGAACACAGATCCTCACAGTACCCCAGCACCAAAGATATCTCTTGACGTCCCAAGACCATCACCCCTAATTTGGGTGGTAGGAGGGGTGAACCAACAAGACAGCAGGGACATGGGAGAACATGAGGGAGAAAACTAAAAACCAACAGGGCAAAGCCTGGGAACTAGACAAAAACAATGTAAACATGAGGAACAAAGAGTTTAGGTGAACAGCCAAGGGACCGTTCGTCACTATGGAAGAGCTATGGGGGTGGCCAGGAGACCATCACTGGGGAGGAGCTCTGGCAGGTGGCCTGGGAACAGTCTGTCACTGGGGAGGAGCTCTGGTGGGTGGTCAGGACACCATCCAACACTGGGGACCCCAGGGATCAGCAGAACAAAACAAAGTTATGCCATTAAGGAGACAGTGGTGGCGAGTGAAGAGACACTGATGAGGCTTTGGTGGCAGGCAAAGAGACCCATGGAGAGGCCATAGCAGCTGACAAAGGGAAAACTGAAGAGGATGTGGCTGCTGGTGAACCAGTGAAGAGAGCCACAGATGATGAGTCAGGCAAGGGAACTGCTGCTGATGGAACCAGCTTATCTGCAGTGGGTGGTGAAACCAATTGATCTGCAGTGGGCATAGCTACCTCAGGGACTGTAGGGGGTGCAGCTGGAGACAAAGAACCCTCACGAGGTGTGGAACCCTCACAAAGCATGGAACCCTCACAAGGCATGGGACCCACAGGAGACTCAGGACATACTGGAGACTCAGGACCAACATGAGACTCAAAACCAACATGAGGCCCAAGACCCACAGGAGACTTAGGACCCACATAAGACTGAGGATCCACAGGAGACTCTGGACCCATGGGAGACATTGGACCCACATGAGACAAAAAGTCAAGCCAAGTCAAGTCATCTTTATTTCTAGAGCACAGTTAAAACAGATAAACTGTTATCAAGGGGCTTCACAAACATCAAAGAGATTTTAAAATTAAAGAAAAAGTAGCACACACTAATGGTAAAACTATGTAATTAACAGCAGTAAAAATATAATAAAAATGTATAAGAACAGCATAAACAGCTTTCGCTGGAGCGGTTTGCAGCTGAATGTGATGCGGCCGGGATGAGGATCAGTTCCTCCAAATCCGAGGCCATGGTCTTGAGCCGGAAAAGGGTAGCGTGCCCTCTCCGGGTCGGGGAGGAGGTCCTTACCCAAGTGGAGGAGTTTAAGTATCTCGGGATCTTGTTCACGAATGAGGGAAAACTGGAGCGTGAGATCGATAGGCGGATAGGTGCAGCGTCCGCAGTGAAGGGGGCGCTGTACCGGTCTGTCGTGGTGAAGAGAGAGCTGAGTCAAAAGGCAAAGCTCTCAATTTACCGATCAATCTACGTTCCCACCCTCATCTATGGTCATGAGCTTTGGGTTATGACCGAAAGAACAAGATCTCGGATACAAGCGGCTGAAATGAGTTTTCTCCGCAGGGTGGCTGGACTCTCCCTTAGAGATAGGGTGAGAAGCTCAGTCATCCGGGAGGGACTCGGAGTAGAGCCGCTGCTTCTCCACATCGAGAGGAGCCAGTTGAGGTGGCTCGGGCATCTGGTTAGGATGCCTCCTGGACGTCTCCCTGGTGAGGTGTTCCGGGCATGTCCCACCGGGAGGAGACCCAGAGGAAGACCCAGGATACGCTGGAGGGACTATGTTTCTCGGCTGGCCTGGGAACGCCTTGGGATTCCCCCAGAGGAGCTGCTCCAAGTGGCTGGGGAGAGGGAAGTCTGGGCCTCCCTACTTAGGCTGCTACCCCCGCGACCCGACCCCGGATAAGCGGAAGAAAATGGATGGATGGATGGAGAACAGCATAAAATGAAAACACAGGACAAAATATACTAAGTCAGCTCACCCAGTATGAAACGCCAGAGAGAACAGATGGGTTTTTAGCAGGGATTTGAACAGATGAAGGGAGGTGGCCTGCCTAAAGTTGGGGGGCAGGTTTTGCCAGAGTTTGGGGCCGATGACTGAAAACGCTCGATCTCCTTAGAGCTTCAGTCGTGTTTTTGAAACCGCCAAAAGCAGCTGATCGGATGATCTCAGGGCCCGAGAGGGAACATATGGTTCCAGCAGCTCAGAGAGGTAGAGGGGAGTGAGGCCATTTAGGCATTTATAGGTCAACAGCAGAACTTTAAAGTTGATTCTAGTTCGCACAGGGAGCCAGTGAAGGGAGGAGAGAACTGGTGTAATGTGCTCAGACCTATGTGTACGGGTTAAAAGCCGAGCTGCTGCATTTTGGACGAGCTGGAGACGTGAGATGGAGGCCTGGCTGATCCCAGCATACAGTGCATTGCAATAATCCAGGCGGGTTGGGATGAACGCATGGACTAGTGTCTCAAGGTCGGGTCTGGACAACACTGGCTTGAGCTTAGCTACCTGCCGCAGTTGGAAAAAGCTTTTCTGCAGAACGGTACTGATTTGTTTATCAAACTTAAAGTCTGAGTCAAAAACCATCCTGAGATTTTTATTTAAAAAGGAGGAGTGAGAGGTGTCCTCCTGGACCCTCTCAGAGGAGGAGTTAAAGATGTCCACCCTGGACCTTCTCAGAACTGCAGGAGTGAGAAGCATCCTTCTGGACCCTCTCAGAGGAAAGTGAGAGGCATCTTCCAGGACCCTCTCAGAGACACAAGGAGCAGAGAGGCATCCTCCTGGGCTGTCTAGGAGGAAGAGTGAGAGGCATCTTCTAGGACCTAGAAAAGTTAAATCTGGTCCTCTGGACATTCAAAAAACAAAACAAAAAAATGTGTAGAAACGTTTAGTCTTTCCTCCGAAAGACTTCTTCAGTCTGAAGAGTTGTATTCAGCTCAGTCTTATAAATAGCACCTTCTCGTAGTGGATCAACCAGTTTGCTGCTGACAGCCAAACCCACTGCTCACATGAACAAGGAGGACCATCAGCCTAATGATGGATCATTAACACCCTGATGGTTGCTTGCTATACATAGTTCCCACTAGGGGTGCAGGAAAAATTTAGATTTTTTAAAAAGAATCGATATTCTTAGTCCTGGCGATTCAGAATCGATTCTGAAAGTCCCAACATCAATTTTTTTAACAATAAAACCCAAAATATAAAGAAAATAAAACCATATCTCATAGTACATGAAAGAATACATAAAATGAAAGGTGGCAGAAAGAAGAAGAAATCTGACCCGAACCAGTGACCTCCAGGAACCGATAAAGATAATGCGGGAAAAGATGATGGATAGATGGCTTTTGTTGAAAAGATTTACCAAACAAATCTTTTAAACAAAATCCATCCATACATATTTGAAACATGGATGAATGCAATATGATTTTGAAGTCTATTTTATTTAGAGTTAAATGTTTATGCAATACAGTAGGCTGAAATCTTTGTTTACGTTTGTATTTTGAATTATTTGTGATGGACTGGAGACATGTCCAGGCCAGGGTGTCCCCTGCCTCTCTTACAAGCCGTTTTCGCACTGCACGACCCTCCCCAGTCCGGCTCGTCCCTGGTTGGCCTAGAGCCCGGCCTGGCCCGCCCCCGCGCATTACGCATTATGCGGATAGCAACCTTGAAGTGGGTGGAGAGTTCTCTTGAAGTGGGTGGAATGTTCTTGTGTGCGTGCTTGGTGTGTGTGTGGAAAGACAAGGGACGTCGCTAAAAAATATTTGTTAGCTGAATATATATATTAGTGTTTCTGAGTTTAATGTTTGTTAATAACTGATTACAAATCATCTTATTTTACACGTACGTAGCAAGGATTTTCTGAGGGGAAATCTGTTAAAACAAAGAGTGGACCTACAAAATATAAGTTGCCCAGTAGCTCACTGCTTTAAGCATTGGGTTGGCGCGCAGAGCCTTTTCTCAAAAGCTGGTTCGAATCTCACTCGGTTCGGTTAAAACTTATTTTACGTTTGTCTTTTATTGGATAAAAATATGAGGACTGAGATTTTAAAAAAGGAGTTTGCGAAACTCCTTTTTTTTTATCCAATAAAAGACAAACGTAAAATAAGTTTTAACCGAACCGAGTGAGATTTGAACCAGCTTTTGAGAAAAAGCTCTGCGCACCAACCCAATGCTTAAGCAGTTAGCTACTGGGCAACTTGCTTTTTGTAGGTCCACTCTGTCTTTTAACAGATCGCCCCTCAGAAAATCCTTGCTACGCACTTGTAAAATAAGCTGATTTGTAATCAGTTATTAACAAACATTCAACTCAGAAACACTAATATATATATTCAGCTAACAAATTTTTTTTAGTCGTTTCTGTAGTTAAATTTTAATGAGACTCAGCTCGCGCTGAGGTTGTTGTTAGAACGAGCCAGTGGCGGCTGGTGATATTTTTTTATGGGGGGGCGCCATAAATTTTTTTTAAGCATGTGTAGAAGTATGCATAATTATGTTTGTATACTGTAAAGTAAGTTTGTTCATGTTTTTTATTTGTATATATCAGGTGTATCCATTTGTATAAAACTATCATTAATAAAACATGGTTCATCTTCACCTTGTTTGAGGCATCAGTATGAAAAGAGAATGGGAGTGTTCTGCTTCCATTAGACAACTTCTATCATATTCTGTTATTATTTTAGTAATACAAGTTCATAACATAAATAGAATTGTGAGGGTCCAGACTTAAATAAGGACAAAGGTATTCAAAAATCCACCAAATAATTCAATTTAACAGTTCCAAAAATAAACTAACAAATAATTAAATTTCAATGAAAAATAAATCAAAAGATAATAACAAATTTGGCCCAACTTAAACAGGTCAACTGAAGTCTAACAAGGAGGAATGATTCCAGATTAGATTTTAAATAACTGATTTATGGGGAAGAAAAATGATCTATTTTACTGTGATCCACCTGATGAGCTCCACTTATACTTAAGGCTGCAGTCAAGTCCTCTTCGCTGGAGCATTGATGCCTACTCATGGTATTTATGCTTCTAGCCAGTTTCTGAGTACAATACTTTGAGAGACACTTACCTTGTTTTTTGTTGTGTTTCCAGTCCTCGTTTCCATCTTGGTCCTGGGACCAGTTGTCTGCTCATCGTGTCTTGCCCTCCAACCACTTGCCTGCCTCATTTCGCCCTCTGGGATTCATCTCAAGGAACTAAGGATTTCTCTGTAAAATAACAAACAAAACTAGATCAATCATCTTGAAAGAGCCTTCTGGTCAAGCCTTTCTGACAGTTTGTTTCATCTTCTAGGAAATCCAGAAGATCCCTGTACATGTGTACAGTATATAGACTTGCACTGTAAATAATAAACACTGTTACTTTTGCACCTCTTCGTCTTGTGTCGTTCTGGGTCTCATTACCAACTGGGTAAACCTTTGAAATCATAACACTATGACCACTTTATTGTTCTTTTTACATATTTTGTGCTAATTTCAGCTTACTTTTTTGTTGCTAGTTTTATATCTTTCAAAATATGAAACTTTCCCTTAAACATTATTCTCTTAAATCTGTTTTCTTTTTTATCTTGTTGAGATTTTAGCTACTGTTCTGCTACTTTTCTGCTACTTTTAACTAGCATTTTGATACTTTCAGCAAAAAAAAATGCTACTTTAGCTAGTGTTTTGCTACTCATCAATATTTTCCTCTTTTTGCTGAAGCTTAGCAGTTTAAGCATCTGTCTTTTAGCTACTATATGTCATGTGTTTGCCCCTCACAGCCAGCCATGTTCATGTTTGTTGTTAAAGAAACTGAAGTGACCTAAAATCCGATATCAGTCTCCTTAAGTTGGTCACCCACCAGACTGGTCTAAGGGTCTTTTCTTCCACTTTATGATAAAGAGGCTCTGGGTCCTGCAAGGACAATAACCTTCACATCAACGTGAAGAAGACAAAGGAGATGATTGTGGACTTCAGAAGGAACAAACAAACCCCACACACCCCACTGAACATTGGAGGATCTGCAGTGGAAGTGGTCTCCAGCTACAAGTACTTAGGTGTACGGTACACATGAACGATAACCTCAGCTGGAGCAACAACACCACCAGCCTGATCACGAAAGTTCATCAGAGACTCTACTTCCTCAGACGGCTGAGATGAGCTGGTCTGAGAAGTTCAGACCTCACCTCCTTCTACAGGTGTGCAGTGGAGAGAGCAAATAAATAGAATCAATCTACTGTATTTTTTTAGTACCAGAGTTCTCTTAAATATTCCTAATATTAAAGGTCCTGAGTTGACTCCTAATGCATCTTAGCATATATAACATTTCACCATATAAATGTACCTTAAATGTTTCAATGTTAATAAGCTAGTAACTTGCAAGAGACTTTGTTTTCATTCTCCAGATCAATACAGTGTTAAAAATAGTAAAACACCACAAGTGAAAATACTCACTTTTGGGATATGGGAAGTCACCTGCTGCATGAAGGTTAAGCTGGACATCTTGGATCTTCTTCTGTACACCACCTGTCTGTTACACAGGTGGTAGATTGGAAATAATCACTGCTGGTGTGTAGAGATGAAGGTGTTGTGTGGATTTTTTTCTGTAAAGAAAGTACAGAAGGCACATTAATTATGTATTTTTTTTTTAGCATTTTCCACATTGCTTGAAGTGCTTTGTGTACACATATGTAATCACATTTTAACTTTCTTAATACAACATAAATAATAATATCCAGGTTATTTCAATTGCATTGATCCATCCACAGTGATCTTTATAATATTAAAATTAAATTCAAATAATTATATAATCACTGTTTCATAACATGAAAAATTCAAACTATTTAATGCTTAAATCTTTCTGCTACTTGATTTATTTAAGTTTAGTGTCTTTGAAACAACAGCACAACTTATAATGAAACTAAAGTTTAACTAAACTAAACTAAAACTAAAGTTTATTTATTCATTCAGATTTATTCATCAGAAAATTTGCAACTGCTGCTAAACGAAACGAGACAAAAGTTAACTAACACAGACAGACACTCTGAGGAGTAAACAGTTCATGATGAGCTGAAGATGAACAGACAGGAGTCGTCTTCACACATTCGGGTTTATAACTAGCAAGTAGCAACTTTGCAGTACACCACACCATGAGCACAGCTAGTAGCTACTGTAACTGACTGAAACAACCACACACACACGACACCACGTCCCGAACACAGATGAGAACAGCTCAAACTTTGCTCATGTGTGCTCAGCGATTTATTAAACTCACTAATTATTACTTGCTTACCTGTGTAGAAAGGCACCATTAATAATTACAGCTGTTTCAACGTCGCTAGTTGGCCGTGTGAAGCTCTGACTGTAAAACAGAGATGGTCCCCCGGTCCCCCTCCTTCCTCGGCTCGAACCGGAAGTGCTGGCGATCCGTGGCGATAAGAGACGAGTCCAGGCTCGAGAGCGGCGGAAAATGCGACCTGTACAGTTCAATAATTTTGTACAGATGGGACATAAACTACGGCCGCTAGCGGCCGCTAGTTATAATTAGATTCAATGGAAAAGCATGGGAAAAGCCCCCAGGCGGCGCCGAGCGGGGAAACCGGAAGTACGTCACTCACAATCAGAAAACGTTTTTTGAAACAAACAAAACAATCATTACTCATAAAATATTTATCCTACACAACTAAAAACATATATGCATGCATTTCGAAATATTTTTATTTTATTATTTCACTTTTATAAAAAAAAAAAAAAATCTTCAAATGGTGAAGAAGAAGAGCTGCAGATCCAAGGAGGAGCGGCGCCCCTAGCGCCCTCTAGTGGCGGCCGCCTCTGGAACGAGCTGATGACTCAACAACACGTAGCAATCCCGCCCCTGGACGCAGCAGTCCCCACCCTTGCTGCAAACAACGAATCAAATGTGAGCAGTACATGACGTCAAATTGGGCCCGGGAGCCCGGCCCGATAAGAACCACACTGCAAAAACGTAAAATCTTACCAAGTCTAATGTTCTAATTTCTAGTCAAAACCTCTTATCACACTTAATATAAGTCAAAAACATATTTCTAAGTTAGACATAACAACTTGTTTTGAGACAATGCATCTTGAAAATCTTGATAAGGCAAAAAGTCTTGAAAATATCTTGTTTTGAGTCATTTCTTATTTGAAACAAGCTTTTTTGACATTTCATTAACATTTGCAGTTGTCGTGAGGTTTGTAAAACGTGAAAAATCTTGTTTCAAGATAACAAACTAACTTGAATTAAGACAAATCTGCTTCTTTGATCAGCATGCCCACTCAAAGTATTAAACATTCTATTTTTTATACAGGTTCTGTTTAATTTTGGACAGACTCCATTGTCCTATTACAATTTCTTTAAACCAATATTTCATTAACATTTTCTACATTGTATTTTTTTCCAAGGCTGAATACTACATAAACATACCTACTGTGCAGTTTATATTAAATAGACAAATAATGCAGGTTCATTTCACATATTTATTTTAACATATAATTGACCATATAATTGATTTTAATAAAATAAATATGTGGTTAGGACAGATTAAACAGCCGTGGGGCTGACTAAAAGATTTTGCTAGTTGAAAAATAACCTTGTTCCAACATCCAATCAATGTTGTGTAATTAACCGTTGGAAAAGTGTTGACACTTAAAGGGGACCACACATGCAAAATTCACTTTTTAATGTTTTTTTACTAAACTTTGGGTATTTACTTCATAAAAAAACAGTCCTTGTGCCAAAAAAATGCACCCAGTGGTTTATTTACTCTAAGTAGATTTATTTGTCTGTGATTAAAAACGCTCGTTTCACACTTCCTGCGGTTTGTGACGTCACAAACCGTAGCCAATCACCTCAAACCTGAGTCCAGCCCCTCACCTAGCAACCCCTGGTGATGCTCCACCCACTTGAGTATAAAAGATGTCACGGTTGCCTAGCGGTTTAGGAGCTGACCTGGCGGTCATTTATTCATTTATTTAGCCCCCGGGGGGCTAGGGGTTTGCCCTGCTCCAGCCATGCAGCACATCTCGAGTAAAACCAGAATGTTTTATTACCTTGTTTGAATGAACTCTGTCTCGTTGAAACTGTGCACACACACTCTCGCGGTTTGGACTTGTTTCTTATATGATGAAGGACTACTTTTGCACAACTGTCAGTTTGGTTGAGCGGTTACGACACTTGAGCGCCACGCAGGAGAGCGGAGATCGCATCCTGTCAACGGCATCTTTTTTTCCCCCCCTTTTTTTTAAAGTCGCTTTTATGTCCAATAAATTGGAAAAATCCATAAATATGTCGCTTCGCCCCATAAGTCGCATCTATTATGCGTCACCGCTGACGCGTCGCGTATGTTACGCGTCACCGCCGACAACCCGAAATGTGGGCTGGTGTTTTGCCCTGCTGCAAATGGCTGCCACTGGAGCGTGCACGGAAGGACTTTAACAAGATTAACACGGTAAAAACAATTATTTGTTTGCTGAAAATTATAGCAAAGATGTGTCTTAGCTTAACCTTTCCTTAATAAATGCACGTAATTGTCAAATCAGCTGGATTTAAAAAGTAGTTTCGCTACGTGCACCCGCGCGGGTGGGACCGATGCATTTCTTTAAAATTTAGCAAGATAAACACTTAAAAATATATATTTGTTAGCTGACATTATAGCAAAAGTGTTTCTGAGCTTAACCGTTCCTTAATAAATTCACGTAATGGTCAAATCAGCTGGATTTAAATTGTTTCGCTTTGACGTCTTCCAAACGGTTGCGCGCGCTGTGAAAATAAATTATAAATAAATCGAATTTTCGCTCAAACATCTCCTAAAACTAACATGTTGTAAATGTCCATCCAGTGAGTACTTTCTGTAAGTTTCATCAAAATCTGTCATGTGGTTCATGTGATATTTTGCTAACAAGGTAACAGTAGTTCAGACCTCCAGAGAGCAGGAGGCCGTGCTGCGACAGAGTGAGTCCGACCAGACGAGGCTTCTGTCGGACACATGAGCTGGGAACAGTCGGTGGACCCTAGCGCCGAAAGTGGTACTGCTCCATTTTTTTAGTCTGAATGAATGGAAACGGTCATATCTCAGTCAAAAGTTGGTCTAAAAATATGAGGAAAAATCCATAAATATGTTGCTTCGCCCGATAAGTCGCAGGACATGAAAATTTGTAAAAAAAAAAACGGTGACTTATAGGCCAGAAAATATGGTAATTGGTGGGGGTTTTTTGCCCAATTTCCATGCCCTGCAACTTATCTGCCAATCGACGTATTTACAGATATTTTCCCATATTCATAAACCAATTTTTGGCTGAGATTTTACCATCCATCCATTTTCGTCCGCTTATCCGGGGTCGGGTCGCGGGGGTAGCAGCCTAAGTAGGGAGGCCCAGACTTCCCTCTCCCCAGTCACATGGAGCAGCTCCTCTGGGGGAATCCCAAGGCGTTCCCAGGCCAGCCGAGAAACATAGTCCCTCCAGCGTGTCCTGGGTCTTCCTCTGGGTCTCCTCCCGGTGGGACATGCCCGGAACACCTCACCAGGGAGGCGTCCAGGAGGCATCCTAACCAGATGCCCGAGCCACCTCAACTGGCTCCTCCTGAGATTTTACCGTTTTCATTAATTCTGACTGAAATATTGAACACTACCATTTTCAGCCGCTAGATGGCATTTGAGCTGTATGACATGCTGTTGCTGCATGTAATAGGTAAAGGTGGCTAATGACACAATCGGCTTGCCACAGCCTGCCTGGAGCAACCGTCAACTCAGCTTCAGATTTGACCATTAAATTGCTTTTATTAAATAAAAGTTCAACTGAAACACACCTTTACTATGAAGTTGACCAAATACAGTAAATGTTTTTAGGTGGTCATCTTGTTAAATTTTGAAAAAATGCACAGCGAGTCGCCCTCTGCGCGTTCATGTTTCCACGTAGCGGCTTTTGAAAATGCAGCTGATTTGACAGTCAATGTTCATTTATTAAGGACAAGTTAGACTGAGACACACATTTACTACAATTTTGAACAAACAAATAATTGTTTTTAAGTGTTAATCTTGTTTCTGGACAAAACTCAGCTGTTCACCTCCACCTCACGGACAAGGGACACTCATTTGAAGACCAGAATGTGCACATTTTGGACAGAGAGCACAGATGGTTTGAGAGGGGGGTGAAAGAAGCTGTGTATGTTAAACGGGAAAAGCCTTCTCTTAACCGAGGGGGGGGGCTCAGGTTTCAACTTTCAAAGACATATAATGCAGCTTTAAATCTGATTCCAAGACAGTTCACACCTGTTGAGAACAGAGTAGCTGCTTCTGTGGATTAGAGGAACAAAGACCCCCTACTGTTAAACTGTGATGTGTTATTGCGTCAATTTACATAGAATGGATATGTTATCTCCGGTATGTGTGGGCGTTATTTCAGCTTCCAAATTACATGTTGGTGCGTGGCATGTTGCCTGTATAAAACTTCTGTTTCACAGCTGCTCTTTTGAATTGAAAAAGCCCTTCGGATAAAGGGTGAAACGTTTTCTGCAACAAATAAAGTCCAGTTGTTTTTGTATTGAGCGCTTTTTCTGAAGTGTTAATCTTGTTAAATTCTTGTTAAAGTCCTCCCGTGCACACTCCCGCGG
This sequence comes from Garcialebias charrua, assembly GCA_038048925.1. Lineage (NCBI taxonomy): Eukaryota > Metazoa > Chordata > Actinopteri > Cyprinodontiformes > Rivulidae > Garcialebias > Garcialebias charrua. The sequence continues at coordinate 14,609 of JBBPBX010030349.1, forward strand.
CCACCATTTAGCAGCCAATACATTTTTGGCAGAACACTGGTCCACATTCCCAGGTTGTCAGCAGTGTTGCAGAATAGATGTGACGTATATGGGGAAGTGACATAATAGATTTTTCCACTTTTTAGTCATTTTTGGACTGACGCGATTTATAGGGCAGTGCAACATTCACGGCGGAAAAAAAACGTTACATTAAATTTATAGTAAACTGTTTAGATGTGCAAATCAAAAACAGGACAACAGGAAGTGAGGGTAGCTGAATGCAGGCTCAACCTGACGTGTCGGAGCACTCCAGAGAGTCGACCTGCAGAGCGTCAAACACCTCAAAGTCAGACTTCTTCACTATGATCAGGTTGTTGATGGTGCCGAGCTGGCTTGTTACCACTGGCTGTCAAACAGAAATCAAACATTTAGGTCATGAGCAGGAGTGAAAGCTGGCCCTGATGACACCGACTGACATTTAAACATCTAGAATGAAAACACCAAGAGAAAAAACAACAACATATTGCTCATTAAGTAAATTTACTGTGTGATCTGTGGCCGTATGGTCGATAAATACATTACTGCACTTTATATGTAACAGCTAAGATATGTGACAGTTTAAAATATGTACTACATCATCAAAAAAAAAACTCATTTCATGATGGAGACTTGGAGATCCTGTGCATTTCCTGGTATTAGCAGCAGAGGAGGATTAGCCGTCTTGCAGATGTTGCAAAGAAGACTTTAATTAATACCGTTTACGCTCACTGTGGCATTTAATTTGCACTTTCAAAATATATCTCACTGGTGTAAAGTGAAGTGCTAATGCACACCACTTCCTGTTTATTTGCTAGGCAGCAGAGGCAAAGAAGCAGGAGCTCACTACAGTATTTACATGCCAGCACATTTAGCAGCTCACAGAGCAGGCTGTCAGCTCACCTTTTATTTTTAGTATCAAATGATGAACAAAGTCAGTAAACCATGGACATGTGTATATTTTCAGGCAACTGTTGGTTTGTTTTTCTGTTGCACATTTATCTTGGCGGTGGGTAATGACACAATAAAACTCGATTTCTCTGACAAATCCTCCCTGTCTTAATTAAGGTCATTCTGTCCAGACAATGCTAGTCCTTTCCATTTAAGATATTTATTTCTCTGTTTGTCACCTCTTCTTTTTTACTCGTGCATCAGTGATAAGAAGCAAAAAGAGATATCTGAGATACATTTGTACCAAGCCTGGGTGGAATAGATGGGGAAAAAGCTATATTGGTCTAACTAACCTAAATTGTCAAAATATAAAATCATCAATAAGAAGTTTATTTTTATTTTCTGATTGTTGTAGATTTTAGGTAATTCCTTTGTGCATTCACCATTTGGACCTTCTTTGGAGGTTTTTCCAGTTGTTAGTCTGCAATGAGAGTTTAAACGGTAGCTATTTATGATCACTGGGGGTTGAGGGTTGCTTTTCCACCCTAAACTGACACTCAGTGTAAATAAATACCATCTTTCCTGTTTAGAAATCTAACATTTTATACCTCTTTTAAAACTGCAAGGTTGAGGGTTGCTTTTCCACCCTAAACTGACACTCAGTGTAAATAAATATCATCTTTCCTGTTTAGAAATCTAACATTTTATACCTCTATTAAAACTGCAAGGATAAAATCAGCTCAACTGTTCGACAAAGTTAAATAAATAAATAAACCAGTAAGGCCTTTTTATCTTTCATATTTATTGTACAAATCCCAATCAAGTGCATCCTAAAGAATGAGCAGCTTTTCTCTCTTCTTGCCACACTGCACACCGTGGTGCATAACATGTGAGCTTCATTTTCTCATTAATCAGCACAAAGGGTGCTGTTCTTGTGAATTAGTGTTCTTTTTCACATTAATAATGGGAAGTTTAATGCATGTTGATCTCAACCTGGAAGCACAAAAAGCAGCTCTGAATGGCTGCGTTTGGCTTTCTCAACCAGTTATGAGAGATTATTGTGAGAGGCTAAATAAAGGTCTAAATAAACATTATTTTTGTGGAGATGGCTCTATTAGTCCTTGTCCAACGTGCTCCTGCCATGATGAAGTTTGTGGTGGTTTTCTGTTTCACTTGACACAAAAGAACAACCTGACCCACAACTGTGTCCCAGAACTTAGCTAATTCAGCCGAGACTAGGAATATGAATAATAAGAAAAAACTCCCCAAACAGTATTTTGACAACTGTAAGATGGTGAGCGCAAACTAAGAGCTCAGAGCAATACACTTAGATAAATCAAGATACAATCACAGGTTAAGAAAAGTTTAAGGTGTTAAATTTTCTCGGTTTACACTTTAACTTGTGGTCGGGCTGACCACATTCAAAATGCACAGCAGGCTGACTGTCTGAGCGATGATGCAAAAACTTTCAGAATTCATTTGCATGTTTATGAAAGTAACAAACACATAAGAAGTAACAACTGTACCTCTGAGGGATCATGAACCCACTGTCCATCCACAAAAAACTTGTACTGGTGCTCTCCTTCAGGCAGGTCCAGAATGGCTACAAAGTCATTGTGGCTTTAAAGATAGAAATGAGGAATATAAGTAGCTGCACAATATCTATAAGCAATGCCATCTCTTGAAGTTAGCTTCAAGCAGAAGTGGAATGTTACTACAAGATTCACTTTTAAAAACAGTAACAGTTAGATGTCGTCTGCAAAATCCTGCTCTTTACCTCTTATTTAGAGGCATCTTTGTGTTCCAGTTATTGAATGAACCAGCTATGTAAACTTCTTTTCCTCCTCCAGCCCAGCGAATCACAGTGGGACGAGCCTGAGAACCAGTTTTAACCAGATCATCCATATCAGGGGTGAATTCTTTTTCCCCTGAGGTCTGGAAACAAAAATATGCAACATCTCAGCAACAAGCTACATTAAGAATTTAATTTGAATTTTTTAAAATGTGTTGGATTATACCTTGGACTCCAGTCCGTGGGTACTGAAGATGTTGGGGTCATCTGTGCTGTCCACCATCTTGCTGCTGGATTCTTGGTCCTTGGGACTCCCGCTGCTGTCGGAGCGTTGAGCCTTCCCTCCATGGCGATCTGCAGACACTCTGTCACTGGTGTTGCCCATCGTGCCTCACTGATTATTATGCTACTGGTGGGTTAAAAAAAAAAACAAGGCAATTGTCGGTTTTTTTCAATGATGAATATTAATAGAAAACAGAAAAGCTCCAATATCTGAATTTTTCTGAAACTACAGAAGCCATAAACCAGATTTTATTTTATGTTCCAGTTATTTAAAAAATAAATACATAATTGAGACATAGACATTACTGTGACACTCTTGTTTTAATCTTGTAACCCTGCATCTTGTTTCCTTCATACCTACAGGTTGCATTCACTTGACATTATGCTGTATAATATAAGAAGAAAGTGACTTTTCGGTTGAACATTGTTATGTCCAACAGTGTTGGACATAAACCATTCTCTGTTGGTTCAGCTGAATCAATTAAGACATCAATTGAATTAAAAGAAGATAGGTGCTGCAACATGTATGGTGTCTGTTTTGCTGTGGAAAACAAAACATGCAGACAAAACTTTGCAGTAATAAGGAAATTATCAAACAAGCAGTACTATTCATATTGTCTTATGATGCAAGAACAGAATGGCTTCACAGACAAAAAAACAAACATGTATTTTGGTGATCCTCTGTATTTAAAAGTTTTTCTGTATGGATTATGATAAATCTGCATTTGATTCATACTGGTTCTAACTATTCTTTACCCATATTTATAGTATTTATAAAAAAGTGTCTATTCAATTGAGACATGAGACGTTTTGATTTTGAGCGTTTTAGAAATGGGAACTGTTTAAGTGTCAGCTGTGCTTGACACTACAAAAAATAGCATCATGATTTTTCTGCATGGAAAATTCATATTGCTGCTGTAAATAAAACACAGCTATAGTTGTTCTAGCTGACACACTTTATTTTTAAATATTCTCTTTTAACAACAATTTCCGAATGAGCCACCGGAACAATTTCTTTCACAAGGCCGGTTTCATTACACTGCATGTTTATGGTGTTTGTAAAAACGCTGAAATACAATAAACCCTGCAGTGAAAAAATAAAAATCTCAGTCAGGAGGTCAGATAAGGTATTGTGAACTAAACTGACAGAAAATGACAATTCAAGATAAACGGTGAGTGTTGCATGAACATGTTCTTCTTCTTTCAGTGGTTCCCTCTTCAGGGGTCGCCACAGCAAGTCATCCTTCTCCATCTCCCTCTGTCCTCACTCCAACTACGTCCAGCTCCATGTCGTCTCATCCATACATCTCCTCTTTCTTAGTTATTTTCCTGGCAGCTGCATTTCTAACATCCTTCTACCAATATACCCACTGTCCCTCCTCTGGACATGTCCAAACCATCTCAGTCTGGCCTCCCTAACTTTATCTCCCAGTTGTTCAACATGTGCTGTACCTCTGATGATCTCATTCCTGATCTTATCCATCCTTGTCACTCCTAAGGAGAACCTCAGCATCTTCATTTCTGCTACTTCCAGTTCTTTCTCCTGTCTTTTTGTCAATGCCACTGTCTCCAGACCATACAACATAGCTGGTCTCACCACTGTCTTGTAAACTTTTCCTTTGACCTTTGCTGACACCTTTTTGTCACAAATCACTCCTGAAACTTTTCTCCATCCACTCCATCCTGCCTGGACTCTCTTTTTCACCTCTTTACCACATTCCCCATTTCCCTGGACAGTGGACCCCAAGTACTTGAAGTCCTGCACCTTTGTGACCTCTGCTCCTTGTAGCCTCACTGTTCCACTGGCCTCCCTCTCATTCACACACATGTACTCACTTACTACAGCTGACTTTCATTCCTCTTCTTTCAAGTGCATACCTCCACCTCTCCAAGTTCTCTTCCACCTGTTCCATGTTCTCACCACAGATCACAAAGTTATCTGCAAACATCATAGTCCACGGGGGTTCCTGACTGACCTCACCTGTTAGGCCATCACCAGAGCAAACATGGAGGAGCTCAGATCCGATTCTTGATGCAATCCCACCTCCACCTTGGCTTGAAGCTATTTGTGTTATAGCTGCAATTCCTTTAAGTTTGAGCGTAGGATGAATATAAATACAAAAATAACTTAAATGTAAAAAAAAATGTAATCTATTGTTAGTCTCCCAGCTGCATGTTCAGCTGTTCCCATCCACCTCACCTCAGTCCAGGAGAAATATTTTTAGCTGTTCGCAAAGTCAGCTAGCTACAACTAGCTGTCACTAACTCGGCAACTTGTTAGTTAGAGGTCGATCCTCACAAAGCTTCGCAGTGAATGTAATAGCATATATTTCACCGAGTAGCTAAACAAAACCAGACAGATAAACACTCACCGACACCAGCTGTCGCTCAGCGGGACAGCAGGATCTCACAGTCCTCCCTTCTTGCAAGTTGCAACCGAACTGTCCCAACAACGGCGAGCGCTGAGGACAAAAAGGGTTTCAACGGTCCACCTATCAGGAGCGAGAACAAGTGTGACGTCATCAGCAAGGGACCATCTCTTTCACTAAACAAAACAAATATAAAGTAAAACCGAGATTTGTGTTGATAAAGGGAAATAAAATGGAAGAGGATAGGGTAGGATCAGTTGAAAAGTTGATTTATTTCAGAATCCTGAAAAAAAGGCTGAATTTTGACCTTAATCTTACATTTTATATAAAATTTGCAATAAAGTATTACAGTAAATTTACGTAAATGCCACATTGAAAGCCTGTTTTAGACATTTAAATATCCATTTCATGCTGCTTAACTCTACTACAAATCAGAAGAAAACCATTCATCTTCGGTGCTCCACATAATGCCACAGGAAATCCTCCCTGTCAAACTTCAACTTCAACTCTTCCCCTTCAACTCTTCCCCTTTTCTACACATTGGACAATACATGCACCACAGTAAACGCTTTAATGTTTCTGTCGGCACCTGACCTGTTTAAGAACTTTACTGCTGGTATTTTTGTATGCTCTGTTTGTTATTTTTTATATTCTCTGTTACTTTTGTGCTTTCTTGATTGTTCCTTACTGAAACTCTGGCACAACAATTTCCTGCGGGATCAATCTCCATCCATCCATTATCTTTTACCTGCTTCTTCCATTTTTGGATCACGGGGGTCGCCGGTGCCCATGTCCAGCAATCACTGTGCGAGGGGCGGGTGATCCTGGACGAGTCGCAAGTCCACAGGGCCACATAGAGAAAACAACCATTCACTCTCTCACTCACACCTAGAGTCACCAATCATAACATGTATGTTTTTTTGTCTGTGGGAGGAAACCCACGCATGCACGGAGAGAACAAGCAAAACTCCACCCAGAAAGGGCCCCCGAACCGGGATTTGAACCAGGGACCTGCTCGCTGAGATGCAGCAGCTCGACCTGCGCCACCGTGCTGCCTGGGATCAATCTGTTCTATCTTATTTGTTACTTAAGTGTTACAATTGAAAATGAAGATTGTACTGTACTGTATAATGATAATAAATTCTAAAATATTTGCTATTTTACTTCCATATATTATTTCAATAGGTGTCTACTTTTTTAGACTTGGATATCTTTCCAAATGCAGGGTGTTCATGGTTACTTTTAAGATGACAAACTAACTGCATAATATAAAAAATACATATTTTTATGTTTGTATAGGTTTGCACATTTTCCCCCCTGCTTATTATTTTAACTTTTCACTTTCACTCATTGATTGAATATTTCAAAATTATACCAAAAGTCATGATTGTAGAAGTCCTAGAACTAAAAACAGAATAACTAAAAAAGTTAAGTCTGGTCCTCTGGACATTCAAAAATCAAAACAAACAACAAAAAAGTAGAAACGTTTCATTTTTTATCCGAAAGACTTCTTCAGTCTGAGGTGCTGTATTCATTCAACACTTGCTCTTCTCAAGGGCGGACGTCTCCTCTCGGTCTCCGCTTTGCTTTGTCTTGTCTGTGAAACAGTTTGAGAGCCTCTCTTCTACAAAATCTTGCGAATCATAACTATGGACTTCAATTTTGTCAATTGGTCCCTCAACACAACTGATAACATTTCTTCAAAGAGAAGACAGGCTGTAGGCGAGCCGATTTGCCCTGTTGGCATGCACACAGCTGGATTTCTCATCGACTTGGAAGAGTTGATGATGTGTCTGTGGATCTTAAGGATGCATATTTAATTGGATTTATGATAACTGGTTCCTGCTTTTTGGAGTTGGCTGGTTCCTGGTCGATCAACAAACAAGAAAGACGTCGACGGCTAATCTGGACCTGGTCAGGCTGACTGCCGTACATGATGGCTTGGTTCATGTCTCGAGAAACCAGACTTTTGGCTGAATGGATTAGATATTGGGGATTTTCTGAGGCACGTGTGGTCATTTTAATTTGGACATTTTCGGAAGCAAGTGGACCGACACAGACTGAAGGTAGATGTCATTAAAGTTCTATTTCATCCCTCCTGACCGCCAGGGGCGGTGCTTTCAAGCACGAATGAGCATTCTTGCGCATGCACAGGTCTAGTACAAATGACAACAACGTCACCCCGTGACCTGCCGGGGACCGCGTGACTCTATATAGGCACGTCACATCCGGGACCCAGTCCCTCAATCTTCTCGCAAAGCAAGGATTCCGAGGGACTAAGCACCCTGGCGGTCATCCGGGATTCATAGAACTGTAGTTACAGTAGTAACTTTCGTTCTGCCTGTTCCCAAAACAATCGTGTTTATCTGACATTCGGCTCCCCGACGGGCCTTGATAAGCCATCTTATCTCAACACACCTGAGAAGTTTTGTAAACCAGATGCTCTCATCCCCCCTCCCAAATCCTGCTACTGAGGAATTCCACTGACTTTTCAGAGGAGCCCAGCTGAATAAACATTCTGTCATCATTTCAGGACTCTCACCTCTGGCCGATCTTGGCAACAAAAAAAAATTTGTCTACAAACCCAATGTGCTATTTTTCACCACTTTTATTGTCTGTCCACTTGTAAATGAGTCTTCAAGGCTACATAAATGCATTCATTCAACCTTTATTTAAACAGATAAGTCACATTGAGCCTCGAAGACTGTACATTCAACCCAAATTAAATGACAAAAGTGTAACGAGAACATTTAAAAGCACTTTATTTGCATGAACATTTGCTCATTAGCTGCCAAGTCTAATTTCTTCTTGTCCACTAAGTGCTTTATACCATCATGTAAATAAATTCAGTTTGCGTTGCATTAGCAAAAACAGTCAGAGTAGTTTTTGGAACATGCATACAAGGTCAATTTTTTGCACCAACTTGTTAAAAAAGTATCCATAATTCACCTTGCCTTTGGAATGGAAACATAGCTTCAACGATGGTCAAATGTTCACCATCTCTTTAAGAGCTGACAATACAAAGTAAATGCTGAGGCATATGTAAATGATGAAAGCCTGTAGGTGTGTCCGTCAAAAAGAAGCCACACATGACAAAAATATGGTCTTTGCAGGTATTTCAGTCTAGTTATAACTTTTTAATTAAAGAGTCCAATAAATAAGTAAAACATTTGGATAAACAGTGCATTAATACAGTATATACAGCTAAGAAACTCATCTTCAAAGTTTGCATCAAGAGGCTGTAAGGCACATTAATATGATTATAAAGAATAATGTTTTTCACATTGCACAACATGTGTGTTTTTAAACACACACACACATGCTCGTCCAGTGTTAAAAAGGTTTTTTGAGGCCTGGTTTTGTTCAGCTGAGAGCAGCTGGTTGGAGCGTTGACCTCTGATGGTGTAAAGTCCCTCGAGAGCAGGTGCTTCAAAATTAAAAAGTGTGAAATTATTTATCCCCAGTGTAGCCAAATGCACAGTTCAGCAGGCGTGGTGCTTCTTTTCTTATTCAGACAGATGTGGCATGGGATGAGATCCAAACTTCTCCATAGAAAATAACTTTCCGCCTTAAGAAAAAAATACTTTCTCTTTTTACTCAGTTTAAAGACTTGGAAAAAAAAAAAACTGCAGTATAAATAAAACTTTTGTTACTAGTGTATCAACATAAATGTATGTGTCAAGCATTGTTCAGGACTGTGTGTAAATGTGCAACTTTAAGATAATAAATAAAGCATGCGCACCACATCTGATTCAAACACTACTAGCAGGCAGCTTATAAAAACATACAACCTTCACATGAGGTCATGCTCAGTATGTTTGATGTCCATCAGTCTTTTGGGATATCTTTTCAGGTCTTTTTAAGTTTAATAAATAGTGAGAATGTTCCGCCTCAGTTGTCATTTTGTTATCCCCAATCCGCTCTTCACGTACTCGTAAACCACGTAGCTAATGCTGACAGCAGGAATGACTTTCATGAAGTTTGGCAGGATGCCACGGTAGAGCCCAAAGAAACCATCTCTGGCTATAATCGTCCTCAACAGAGAACTCATGGAGGGCTGGTCTGACACGTCCAGAGACGCTGCGGAAATTAAAAGAAAAAACACTTAGAGGGGCAGAGATGGATCTTTGACTTCTGTGCTGCATTTTCACCTGCTGCTGCGTTAGCTGGCAAGTGCAGAAAACAAGTTTATGATGGATTATGATGAGCAGGGCATTTAAACAGAAGTGTCAAAAAAGGTTTTTCTTGTATGCAACTATAAACTGTAGTTTCACTTAAGACAATTCATAAACACTTTCTGCAGTGAAACGTCCGGTTAGTTTAACCCGACATAAAGACATCCTGTGGTTTAAGAATCACCATTTAACTAAAGGCATCAAATCAATGGCTACAACAATAGTTGAACACTTTTAAAAAGTGTTTTAGAGAAAATCGTTATTTAAAGCCAAAGGATGTGTATAAAAATGTCAAATGTGACAACACAAGGACCCAAACAAATAACTAGTCTAAAACGGAATTACAATTTTTGTTTAAGAACCTCGTATTTGAAAGATCTGCCTTTAATGTCAGAGTTTCAGACTAAAACTGTTACATCAAATATTAGCTCAATATCTGTAAAATTGACTAAATGACCAGCCTTTTTGTTTGATAAAGTTGTCAGCCCTCGTGAATTGGACTGAGTCCAAAAGTTAGTCAGTTGTAGAGGTACATCAAAGGATTACTTTGTGCAGTTTTAATTAAAATTAATCAGGTGGTTCATGAGAAACACACACACACACACACACACACACACACACACAGGCAAAACTATGATCATCCTCCTTCACAAATAGAAATACTGGACAAATGGCTGACAGCAAATAACTGTTCTAAATTTAATGTTAAGAACAACAACAATTTAAAAAGTACCAGAAAATATGAACTAGTTAGACAACTAAGGCGGCCGTGGCGTAGTGGTAATGGCAGTGGTCCCCCGATCGGAAGGTTGGCGGTTCGAATCCCGGTTCCCCACACCATGTGTCGTTGTGTCCTTGGGCAAGACACTTAACCCCGAGTTGCTCCCGGTAGGACTGGAAAGCACCTTGCATGGTAGTCTGCCGCTACCGGTGTATGAATGTGTGTAGCATTCAATGTGTGTAGCACTTTGAGATTTTCACTAACGAAAAGTGCGTTATAAATTGAATTCATTATTATTATTATTATTATTAAAGTAATTGTGTTTAGGTAATCAAAAATAAAAAAAACTATTTAAATGTGCATCTTAATGTAGCAGATACATTTTCTGATTGTGGCATGATAAAATAAAAAAAATAAAAAGCCAAGTTGTTGCAAACACTAAAATTTAAGACACATTTGGAAGTTGATGAATGATGTTGATGGAGGGGCTTGTCTAAAAATAAATGCTAAGTTAGAATTACCGTACTTTCCGACTTAAAAGTCGCACCGCTGTATATGTCGCATTAGTCCAATTGTATGTCCAATAAAGTGGAAAAATCCATAAACATGTCGCACTGCCGTATAAGTCGCATCTATTATACGTCACCGCTGACGCGTCGCGTATGTTACGCGTCACCGCTGACAACCCGGAAATGTGGGCCGGTGTTTTGCCAAAAATGGATTGGCTGCGAAATGGCCACAGGAGCGTGCACGGAAGGACTTTAACAAGATAAACACTTACCGGTAAAAACAATTATTTGTTTGCTGAAAATTATAGAAAAGATGTGTCTTAGCTGAACTTTTCCTTAATAAATGAACGTAATTGTCAAATCAGCTGGATTAAAAAAAATTGTTTCGCTACGTGCACCCGCACGGGTGGGAACGCTGCATTTCTTTAAAATTTAACAAGATAAACACCTAAAAATATATATTTGCTGACATTATAGTAAAGGTGTATTTGAGCTGAACTTTTCCTTAATAAATGCACATAATGGTCAAATCAGCTGTATTTAAATAGTTTTGCTACGTCGGATCAACAAAACATTACCACAGCTACTACCACATCGAATTTTAGCTCAAACATCTCCTAAAGCTAATCAGTTGTAAATGTCCATCCAGTGATTACTTTCTGTTAGTTTTATCAAAATATGTCCTGTGGTTCATGAGCTATTTTGCTAACAGTCAAACACTGAGGTAACAATAGTTCATACCTCCAGAGAGCAGGAGGCCGTGCTGCGACAGAGTGAGTCCGAGCAGAGGAGGCTTCTGTCGGACACATGAGCTGGGAACGCTCGGTGGACCCTAGCGGCCAAAAGTGGTACTGCTCCATTTTTTCGTCAGAATGAATGGAAATGGTCATATCTCAGCCAAAAATTTGTCTAAAAATATGGGGAAAAATCCATAAATATGTTGCTTCGCCATATAAGTCGCAGAACATGCAAATTAGGAAAAAAACTGCGACTTATACGCCGGAAAATACGGTATGCCTGACCAAAAAACAAACTAAAAAACAAACAAAAACAAAAAACGTGAAACAGCGAGATGTTAAATGGAAGGAAATGTTCTTTTCAGTATGAGGGCTTTTTAAAAGCTAATTCACATTCACTCATGAAACAAGTACTGTAGACAGGAAATGCTTTGTGTAATTTTGAGCATATATTACCTTTCGCTTGCATCCGTGTGCGGATCAATGCGAGGGGATAGCTGGCCAGCTGGCCGCAGGTACTGGAGATGGTCCCGCAGCCCAACAACACCAGAACTCCAGGATTTGGTGAGTCTTTAGCGTGATACATCAACCAGGTGTTCTTTAGAGTCTGAGAAAACAACCAAAAAACTCAACTACTGCTTATCAGTTTTCTGATTAATTAATTAATTAAAAGCAGCTCAAGATAAGCATCAGCAAGAAAGGGCAGCACACATCACATACCTCGTAAACAGCGAGGTCGATCCCTGCGTAGGGAATAATGCCAAGTAGGTTTGGAATGTAGCCCTTATAGAAAGCGATGACACCCTCCTTCCTCAGGATCTTCTTTGCACAGTCAAACATTCCTGCATACTGACCAGTTTTCCTCAGGGTCAAGCGGGTCTTTAAGACCTTTAATAGAAGCAGTGCCAAAGAGACACAAATGAACCAAGGATTCTCTTAGTTTCAATAAAATCAAAATGTATTTAAAGACAATGCAGAACATGAGATCATACAAACAAAGAAAATAGAAGCACCTCTGTGGACCAGGCTGCAGCCCAGGACAACTACGGTAAATGCAAACAACCGTTAGATCGAAGAGATCTGGAGGTGCAGTACAGTATAAGGTTGCAGGAGGTTCAATACAGGAACCGGCCCATTCAGGGACTTTTAGCTCATAAATACAACTTTTAAAGCATTTCTAAAACAAACCGGGAGCCAATGAAAGTTCACGTTTTTAAAAAAAAATCATCTTAAAAGATGAGTTTCAGCGTTCTGGAGTACCAGTAACTACATACCATACCATTTTATTTATAAAGCACTTTAAACAGGAACAAGTCCACACTACAGTTGCAGCTTGGCTAAAACAAACGTGCAGAGAGTTACAATGATCTTGTTGGAAGCCAAATAACATAGATCAGATAACAATACAGGTAGTCCTCGACTTACGGCGGTCTCGACTTACGGCGATTCGGTGTTACGAACGCATCGTATTAATAAAAATATTTATTTTTAAAAATAAATAAATAAAATAAATTTGTTTTTGTTGAAAAATCTTCTTTTATGTGTTTAAAGCTGCACTATGTAACTTTGTAGTGCAGTCTGTAACTTTTCTAACAATATATTTTTAACATATTTCTTCACTCTGTCACTATCTACTGACAGACTGGTGTTAGACAAAGTAATCTCTGAAAAAAACTATAGTCCCCTTGCTTCTCTATCAGCATTTATAAAAACACTAAAAACACAGAGTCCGCGGGGGTTCATAGGGCAATAGCAGCTCTGCAAGATAAGATGGTGCGAGACCATTGAGACATTTAAAAACCACTAAAAGAATCTTAAAATCAATCCTGAGGCGCACAGGGAGCCAATGCAATGATTTTAAAACAGGTGTAATATGAGCCTGCCTTCTGGTCTTGGTTAGCACACGAGCAGCAGAGTTTTGTAACAGCTGAAGGCTGGACACATTTTTCTTAGGGAGACCAGAAAGCAGTGAATTACAGTAGTCTAAACGACTAGAAATAAAAGCGTGCATCAAAGTCTCAGTATTGGTCAGAGAAAGAAGAGGGCGGACTCTGGCTATATTTTTTAGATGATAAAATCCTGTTTTGACTATTTGTTTAATATGAGGAATAAAAGTAAGCTCAGAGTCAAAAATAACTCCCAGGCTTCTTACTTTTTTAGAAGGTTGTAAAGACAGAGATTGTAATCTCTGAATTGTATTTTCTTTTTGAACCTCAGGTCCAATGATTAAAACTTCTGTTTTGTCCTGGTTTAGCTGGAGAAAGTTCTGTGCCATCCAGGACTTTATGTCTGTAATGCAATTAAAAAGTGCAGTGATTGGCCGGGGGTCATCATGAGATAATGAGATGTATAGCTGTGTGTCATCAGCATAACTATGGAAACTTATCCCATGGCTCCTGATGACTCCACCAAGCGGCAGCATGTACAAATTAAAAAGTAGGGGGCCTAAAATAGAGCCTTGGGGTACACCATAGTTAGCTTCATGGATCTGTGAGGAGCATGTATCCATACTTACCATAAATGTTCTATCTGTGAGATAGGAGCTGAACCACAGAAGAACAGTACCAGAAAGACCGACCAGGTGTTGTAATCTATTTAAAAGAATTTGATGATCTACTGTATCAAAGGCTGCGCTCAGATCCAATAGAACCAGGACTGAGAGCTTGTGTGAATCCAGATTACACCTTCAATCATTCACAATTTTTAATAGGGCTGTTTCTGTACTGTGGTTCGTCCTAAAACCAGATTGAGTCTAATGTACATGTACGTGTATAAGTGGCAGCTCATGTGTTTTCCGACTTACGACATGCGAACGGCCGTTGGAACGGAACTGCAACGTAACTCGAGGACTACCTGTATTGCATTCATGCATAAAAGTTAACACTATGGGAACATCCTTCCACCGTGGCACCTACCCCTATCAGACTAGTAAAAGGTCAACAAAAGACAGGAAACTAATGAGTGCATTAATTAATTAATAATTCATTAGTCAGTTAATTGTTTATTAATTAAATGAATTAATTATGAATTATGTTATGTAGTCAATTACTTATTTATTATTATTATAATACATTTTGTGTTTGCATGAATAGCTTGCATTTGTAATCATTCTTTCGCAGCATACAATTTCTGTCTTTTTGTCTTTCCTCCTAGAGAAGAACCTGATGGCCTCCATCCTGGTCCTGCCATGTGTTCATTTCTCCTTCCTGTTCCTCTCAACCCCAGCCAGTTGAAGCCGATGACTGTTTGTCCTGAGCCTGATTCTGCTGGAGGTTTCTTCCTCATGCGAGAGCTTTTCCCTTTCCACTGTTGCATCTGTGCTCGCTTAGGATGGGAGACTGCTACGAAGTGAAAACTTGAAGCAATCTGCTCCTCCTTAGATAAATATTGTTATTAAAGGGGACCAAATATTGGTTTTATAAATTTTTATGGTATGTCTGTGGGCTATCCAGACCATGTTCATTCAATTTAATGCACAAAATAATTCTTAGATAATAAAATATCCCCTTTCTAGTTGTGCCTTTTCTGACTTCCGTTCTGAACAGGCTGTTTATGATAATGAGCTCTGAAGGCCACGCCCTTCAAAAATCTGTTTACATTAACTCCGCCCTCCAAAGGGGACCCTGAGTCAGACCCAGAGGCAGACGCCATTTTGGGCAGGGCAAATGAGGCGCTGACGCGTCGCGTAGGCCGCTGAGAAACATCCATAAGTTCACCCTCCATGTTAAAAACTCTTCGTCTGACTCTTTGAAAACAAGCAATAAGGCTGCAGAGTAACACACTGGCTGCTAACTGCTATACACGCTCTCTCTAGCGGGGACCGCTTTTTTTCACGGACCACATCCGGCGCTGAACGGATATGGTCCGTGAGCAGTCGTCCGGTTGATTTAAGAGCCCGTAAATAAGTTTTTTCGTTTTTACTGATAGATAATTAGTTATTAGCGGTACTGCATTTTAACAACAACGAAACATCGAACTCTGAGATGAACTCAGGAAAAACAACCGTGACGTCTTTTATACTGAAGTGGGTGGAGCATCACCAGGGGTTGCTAGGTGAGGGGCTGGACTCAGGTTGGGGTGGGTTGTCCTGCGCTTGTGACATCACAAGCGCCAGGATTTGAAAACGAGACATTTATATCACTGAAAAATAAATATACTTAGAGTAAATATACCACTGGGTGCATTTTTTTTGGCCCTAGGACTGTTTTTTTAAGAAGTACATAACCAAAGTTGAGTAAAAAAACCATTAAAAAGTGAATTTTGCATCTTTGGTCCCCTTTAACTGATTTTTATGTAGTGTATGTGAATCCGCTCATTCTCAATCAGTTCATCTGGACAGTTTCTTTTTAGTAGAAACGTTTCACCCTCACTCCAGAGGGCTTCGTCAGTCAGAGTAGTCCCAAGCACACTGAAGTTACCCCACCAAGTAAACTGCAAACTGGTTGGTCCACTTAAGTTGTTTACTTGGTGGGGTAACTTCAGTGTGCTTGGGACTACTCTGACTGACGAAGCCCTCTGGAGTGAGGGTGAAACGTTTCTACTAAAAAGAAACTGTCCAGATGAACTGATTGAGAATGAGCGGATTTGATACCTGCTATTGAGAATGAACTTTCAGTGTATGTGAATGTTTCTGTTCAGTGCCCTGAGACAGCTTCTGTTGTGAATTAGCGCTGCATAACAAAACTGAATTGAAATTGAATTAACAGTAGTCCCTCGCTACTTCACAATTCGTTTATCGCACTCACTCCATCGCGGTTTTTCAAAATAAGATTGCATTTTGATTTAAAATAAATTTTAAATTATTTAGCACCTGCTGCACATTTGTGCAGTCCAGAGCTGCAGAAAAAGCTTCATGCAGCAGCTTTGTGCAGCCCCATACTGCAGGATAAACTTTCTGCTGCAGTTGAACAGCTGATCAGAGTGGAGAGCTGAGGAGTGGGCGTGGCCAAGAGCTCAAAGAGCAGAGGAGGCAGGGAGCTGATGATATGACATTATGTGCTCTTTTAGAGCTTTTAGAGTTTAGAAATATTGTTTACAATATTGCAAGAGTGTGATAAGGGTTAAAAACACCTTTATATATATATATATATATACCGTATATACCGGTAATATATATATATAATAAAATAATCTAATACTACTTGTACTACTATTCCTACTTCGCGGTTTTTCGCTATCGCAGATCTTCAGGGTACAGATCCCCTGCGATAAACGAGGGACTACTGTACAAACTAACAGTCAATAAAGAGCAATGAGTAAATAAAAGAGGCTAAAATAGCTTTACATACATAAACACACATGCACGTTTAGACCCATCGCCGTGTTGCTCAGTTCAGAATGAGCTGTCATCCTATACTAACGCAGCACAGAAACAGGTACCACATTGTTTCAAATGATACAGCCTCACTAGCCAAAGTAGGCCCAATTGTTTTTTCCAATTTAAGAAATGTAGCTTTTATAAGTAGAGCTGCAGATTGCTAGTTTAGCAATATTAGCCTCTTGGTGAACAAGGCAGCGAAGGTTCATTTTAGCAGGAGATCCAGGTGAAGTAGGCCACAGCCGAACATGGCAGCGAGAGCTTTAAGAGGACTATCCTCTGCAGCATCATTAGACAATGTAAGAACATTTTCAGACCCACACCTCTTCATGGAGGAACAACTAAGTGTTATTTTTTTAATCACACTTCATGAGGGTCACAACCAGCAAGGACTCGTACCTCCATTGGGTAGATGGCAGTCTGTGCAGTGGCTCCAGCCATAGAGCCAGCTATAAACCTCTTATGCGTCTCAATCTTCTTTCCCTCTGATGACAGCAACTTCTTATACTGTAATACAAGTACATCCACATATTAGCCACTATTAAAAGATAAACTCTAAGCATGAGCAGCATGTGTTAAAGGTACAGTTCCCAACTTGTTCATAAGCCATGAATTTGATGGCCGTCTCAGGTGCGATCTTCAAAACATTGATTCCATTCCCCCTCCACAGAGAAGTCAGACCCCCCTCCACGATCATCTGCCTGAAGCCCCCAATCAGCCCTATCCTGTTGGCCTTGGAAGAATGAACCTGCAGTGTAAACACAGACATGCTTAGCCCAACGGTTTCACATGCACATCTATTTACCCCTCCGTGTCTCTTTTCCTGAACTTCCTTCACCTGCATGAAGACTTTCAGTCGGTCCAGCGGGGCGGTGCCGGTGCGAGAGACGGCGCCTGCCGCCGCGCCCGCAACCAGCTGTTTCCACCAGACATCCGAGCTCTTCTCTTCTTCTGTAAATTCATCCGGGATGGAGAGACTGTCACCTATATCCAACACCTAGGGAATAAAAATGTAGTGAACCCATGCAGACACACGTCACCTGTGTCTGTCAGTGTAGGTTATTAAAAACTACAAATAACAACTTTGTTGCATATTCCCAACGAATTAAAGCAAAATATATCAAATGCTCTGAGTTGTAGGCTATCTTGCAAACATGCATGCCTGAGTGGCTGACAACCCTCACAACAACTTCTCCTTTCTGTTTTCACAGTTGTGTAGCAACAGTCTTTTACACAGCCTCAACAAACCAGAAAGCTGATACCCCAAGAACATGACAGACTGGAGTTAAAAATGCACACATAAAGCCAGGCGGGAACGCTAAAATGCCGTTGTCTCATGAGCTTTTTACCCTTCTGTCAGAAATGCTTGGGAAATTGTCCGAGTCCTCGCCTTTAGCTGTTTCAGATAAACAAATACGATGTTTTCACAAAAGCAAGAAAAGAAAGAAAAGACGCCTGAGAATGAAACTAAACGTAGTGCAGTGGCTTTTTAATGCAAATGTGCTGAGAAACACAAGAGATTACAGAGCTAGTTAGTTAACGTGTGTCCTACGCTGACTCCTGTCACACATTTTTATGAGGTTTGCAGAGAAACATTTAGAAACAGGTTCTGTGAAGTGAAGCACTGTGCAGTGCCAAGAAAAAAAACAACGGCATCTTTATTTGCTCCAAGAATACGGGGCTGGGCATCATAAGGAGAAGTGGAAGGGAACAAAATGTACAACTGTGGACTAATTATCTTGTTTGGTTTAAAAAGCTGCAGCGATCTGCAGAGAAAATCTTTACAGGTAGTCCTCGGGTTATGACGGTCATGAGTTACGCTTCGTGGTTAAGACGCATCTCCCGTTTACGATGAAAAGCCTTATTTGGAGTTACGCAGTTTTACGTCATAAACGTCGTGACGCAGCGGCGGAAGAATACAGTATTGAACTGTACGCGGTGCAGGAATACGGGGGATGGACCGGCTTTACGTCGTAAACGTAGCGGCGGAGGAACGCGATTTTACGTCGTAAACAGAATACGGCGGATGGACCGGTTTTACATCGTAAAAGTACAGTAGCAGCGGAAGAATACACTGCACTGTACTGTGAACGCGGTTATACGTTGTAAACGGAATGCGGAATACAGCGGATGGACCGGTTTTACGTCGTAAACGTAGCGGTGGAGGAACGCGGTTTTATGTCGTAAACGGAATACGGCGGATGGACCGGTTTTACATCGTAAAAGTAGCGGCGGAAGAATACACTGCACTGTACTGTGAACGCGGTTTTACGTCGTAAACGGAATGCGGAATACGGCGGATGGACCGGTTTTACATCGTAAAAGTANCGGAGGAATACTGCACTGTACTGTGAACGCGGTTTTACGTCGTAGAATGCGGAATACGGCGGATGGACCGGTTTTACGTCGTAAACGTAGCGGCGGAGGAATACACTGCACTGTACTGTGAACGCGGTTTTACGTCGTAAACGGAATGCGGAATACGGCGGATGGACCGGTTTTACGTCGTAAACGTAGCGGCGGAGGAATACACTGCACTGTACTGTGAACGCGGTTTTACGTCGTAAACGGAATGCGGAATACGGCGGATGGACCGGTTTTACGTCGTAAACGTAGCGGCGGAGGAATACACTGCACTGTACTGTGAACGTGGTTTTACGTCGTAAACGGAATGCGGAATACGGCGGATGGACCGGTTTTACGTCGTAAACGTAGCGGCGGAGGAATACACTGCACTGTACTGTGAACGCGGTTTTACGTCGTAAACGGAATGCGGAATACGGCGGATGGACCGGTTTTACGTCGTAAACGTAAAGCAGCGGCGGAAAATATTGTACTGTACGCGGTGCAGCGCGGAGGAATACTGTACTGTAATGTGAACGCGGTTTTACGTCATAAACGGAAAACGGAATACAGGTACGGCGGATGGACCGAGGAGAACGGCGTCAACAGCATCCTGGTAGGCCATTAACTCTTTTTTCCCTCCATTATGGCTCCCAAACGTACGTGTTTTTTGATAATCTCCCGTAGCGTATAATTATGTAGGGTACTGTGTATAATAACCGTATACTGTAATTATGTAGGGTACTGTGTTAGGATAGGCTAAGTGCTTGGTAATACAGTACTGTACATGTATATGGTGCAGTATGTACGTATATTCCGACTTGCGTCGAAAATCGGTTCACGCCGCCGCGTAGGAACGGATCTACGTCATAAGTCGAGGACTACCTGTAGTGCCTGACACCGGAGGAGTGAAGGAGTGTGGGCAGGTTGACCGAGGCTTTGTATGTGGGCCGTACCGTGGAGTGTTTCCAGTAGCGGATGATCTCCTCCAAGTTGAAGGCAGGGTACAGCAGGAAGTGTTCTCTGAACTCGTTCCAGTCCACCTCCACGGTCCCATCTACATCCATGCTGAGGGTGCACAGAGACATATTTTTACCTTGATTATGTTGCATTGCATGTGTATAACAGAGGCAGGGATATTCAGGCGCATGGCGTGCAGGTGGACTTCAAACCTTTGTAAAATTTTCAGGGCGTCCTCCTTGCAGATGTGTATACCCAGCTCTGCAAGGGACTGCTGGATCTCTGAGGCATCAATGTGCCCTGGTGCACATTAAAAGAACATGACTGAAACGTGCAAAATAAGCAAAATGGCATAAGGGAGAAGGCATTAAAACGACTCCCCCTCCATCATCTCCTACCATCATCATTCCTGTCCAGACTTGTGAATGTGAGCCGCAGCTTCATCTCGTGCTCTTTCAGGTATTTTGTGAACTCGTTGAAGTCCAAACATCCATCATTGTTTTCGTCCCCAGATGACACAATTTTCTGC
>JBBPBX010030350.1:0-15538 GCA_038048925.1 Garcialebias charrua
ATATCATTTATGCAAATTAGTTATTTTTTTTACTTTTTTCTTTATCTCTTCCTAAAACATGCATTGTACCCTTTATTAAACTGTCAGGTGTTTTTTAAGGGGCTGAACATAGTTAATTTGATTGGACTTTATGAAAGCCAGCTTCAACATCATCTACTGCTAATATATTCCTCCCACTAACAATGTATTCAGTCCACTTCGTTCCCTTGTCAGGATTGAGGCACTCTGTGCCAGAAATGTACTTAACTCCAGTTACCAAAATTAGATGGCCACATACACTTGTCATATTGTCTATAAACATTCCTAGAACTGTCTTCTTTATCATTACTTGTCACATTTATAAGAAAATGAGCAATACATAACAGGGGAAATGTGAAAAATGTTTCCAGAAGTTCATTTAAAGAAATGAGGGGAAACAAATGACATTTAACTTTCATGAAATCTTGGCATTTCCATTCAGAACCTCAAATTGAATTTTGAAATTCACTGAAGGTGAAATAATTATGTTTTTGCCAGAGTCTATGTGAGGCTGTGCTTGTTTATTTCTTATTTTAACAAAATATCTGGAAAACCTTTGAATGGAATTGAATGAAATTAGTTAAAAATAGTTATTGGATCTACATTTACAATTAATTTGCCATAGCTAATCCACTGTGGCCAACACAAGATGCCCATACCTCAGTCAGATTTACAGATTATTGATATATATTGATGTGGTTTTAGCTATGACTCATCCTCAGAACTTACTGAGTGTGCTAATACATCTTGCACAATATTGCAATATATTGTGCATTAAATAAAAAAATAAAAAAAAATAAATGTCACGTTTTTGTCATCTGTGTATGTTTCCCATACAAGATGAAATTTGTCTCTGCATTTAACCCAACCACCACCAGGTGGTGCAGTGATCAGCCATAGAAAGCGCCTGGGGAGCTGGGGAAATAGGTGTGCATTCATAGACACCCCAAGGTGTGTAGTGGCCGGGGCCGGGGTTTGAACCTGTGTCCTTCGGGTCCCAAGTCAGCAGCCCTGCCTCTGCACCATCTTGGCCCCTCAAATCATTTACAAGGTTGACTAAAATGTCTAATAAAGTCCATCATTAATAGGCTGATGTTGCCATTCAATCAGTGACATCTATCGGTAGAATTAGACTTGTTTAAATGATGCTGTCAATCTTTGGTGTCACTGTAATTATAATGAAATACTAATTAGGGCAGACCTGACCTGTGAAGGCTTGTCCACACAAACAAGTATACTCCAGCCAGCAGCAGAATTGAGGGATGCTCAAGAAATAAACTTTTTTTCTCCTGACAACAGCAAAGTATCTCACCAGAACAGTTCATTCAAAACATGCCTCATTTACTTTAGATGTTACACAAGCAATGTTCTCAATGTTCAATGCTGTAAAGGTATGTGTCCAACTTCACGTCTAATTTTGTTTTCAAGTTTCTGTCACCCAGGTAAGAATCTCTGTAATTATTGAACACTTAATTTAAACATTTATTTTCAATAAAACATATTTGATTACCAAACAGTGATATGGAAAATGGTATGTGCAATGTACAAGTAGAACTGTTGTCACAATTTTTTCATTAAATTATGTACTGTATTTTCATAGAAATTTACAATTATTTTTAATTTGTATTAATTTTTTGGGGTGTGGCAACGTTTCAAATCGTCATGGACTATCCATGTTCATGCAGTAGAGAACACAATTATTTAAGGGTTTAATTCAGAACTTGTATGTAGAATATGCGCATGCTAAAGAGATTTGAGAACGCTAGCGGTCGCTAGTTATAATTAGATTCAATGAAAGCCTCAGGCGGCGTCCAGCGGGGAAACAGGAAGTACGTCACAATCACAAAACGTTTTTTGAAACAATCATTACTCATAAAATATTTATCCTACACAACTAAAAACATATATGCATGCATTTCGAAATATTTTTATTTTATTATTTCACTTTTATAAAAAAAAAAAATTAAATCTTCAAATGGTAAAGAAGAAGAGCTGCAGTTCCAAGGAGGGGCGGCGCCCCTAGCGCCCTCTAGTGGCGGCCGCCTCTGTTTGAGAATAAAATCATGTCCAGGACCATATTACATTTGAACGAAAAGCTGGTTTAAACCTTTTATCTGTGATTTCACTTACTGGAGAGATTTACATTATTTAGTGATGAGTGGAATATATTACAAATTTCAGGCAAAATCCAATATAATAAGTCCAAATTATAAGCCTGACATTCATGGTGATAATCAGTTAACATAGACTTTACCTTTGACTCGCCTGCTGCTTGTGTGCAAACAAACCATGAGTTGTAGATGTGTAAAAGGAATATTCTACTTTATTTTCACAATCTGGAAGTTATTTAAAACTTTAAATGTGAATTGGGAAAAAAATAAAATAAAAAGTATGTCTGTGCCAAGGTAAGTGTGTGGAGGTCACTTCCTGTGTTTCTTCCTTTAGCTTCATGACAGCCTGTGGTTCCTCCATTTGTTTTCTGTTCAGTAGAGGAGTGTGTTGTGCCAATAAGAATAAAGTTATAGGAAAAACTCCAAGTCTTACCTAAATGAAAAGTTGCTGAAACTAAAACCCAAGTCTTAATGAGGTGCAAAGCAAAACATTGCTTTTTTAAAATCTTCATAAATGTGTTTTGGTATCATTTTATAATCATTGATAATTGGTCCCCTCGCTTCAAAATAAAAGCAGCATTAAGGTACACAATCACTATACATGTAGTTACAGTTTACGTATAATTCTCATTGTGACAAAATAATTGTTCATATGTAACAGCTATAAAATAAAAAGGGTACATGAATAAGTATGTTTATATAGAAGCATGTGGACTAGTGGTTAGCACTTTACCTAACAGCAAGAAGGTACTGGGTTAAATCCCTGGTTTGGACTTGGGGTCTTTCTGATGTTCTCCTCGTGTTTGCATGGGTTTTCTCAGGGTGCACTGGTTTCCTCCCACAGTCCAAAAACATGCATGTTAGGCTACCTTCAGGCCCAGGCCTCCCTTGCAAAAGAGATCTGTGATCTCAATGGGATTTGCCTGGTGAAATAATGGTCAATAAATAAGTATTAAAACAATTGTCTGAAATTATGTAATGCCAACTCTGTTTATTTTTCTGCAAGGTGAAAGCTGCTGAATGTGTGTTCCTTCTTTTTCTTGTCCTAATTTGTTTAGTTACCAAATTCAAAGGTACAGTTTATGTAGGTGAACATTAGATGAGGTATGACCACCTTCTGAGCTCATTTTGATAGAATGAATAGTAGTCACACTAATTAGCTGTCTTGGTGTTGTGGCTTCTGTATAAAGAAAACACTACAATAAGCTTATTTGTTGAATTGAGTACAAGTTTTGGACTTTATATTTAAAAGTACATGTTTAGATAATATATACATGAGTTTTAATACAATGAAAAAACTTTAAGAACAAGGCATTTGTAAATCTAGATAAAATCTGTTTTGCATGAATACATTTATAAATGTATCACTTTGTAACATGAGCACACAGGAGTAGATTTAGGTAAAAGCCAGTTGTGGATCATTCCCAGGGACTACTGTACTGGCATTCTTCTGTTTCTCACTTGTTTTTTGAGGCTGTTCCTATTGTTTTCCTTGTTCAATAATATATGGCACATATGCCTGCTATGGAGACTAATGTTTCTGGTGTGGGATTTGTGCTGGATTAGACTTCAAAAGCGTGGCTTACAGTCTATTGTTTAGCAATGGCATGCTCAGTTCCCAATAGGGCTGCTCATTTAGAGCAGTTTCTGTTTGTAACAAGAAAACAGAAACATTATTATGCAATTGTGTAATACGTTGACAAAATGTGTGTACAGTTTGCAGGTACATTGACAAAAACGTACAAGCTGAACAACAACTAATGTATAAGTGATACTTGCAACAATGCACTGCTCACCCCCAATTTTTATTGTGTTAAATCTAAGAAGGCATGTTGTATGATGCGGTGATGTGACATTCACGTTATGAATCAATCAGGTATTTCAAGTGATCAAATTGTAATGGCAAGTTTTCATCAGCTGAACTAAGATGAAGTATGTTTACGCTGATTTGGGATTGTGCAAATCATTTCATTATGCGTGGGTGAATACTTGTTCTAATGTTTTAATCAGCAGCAATTAGCAGCCTTTCATCATCACCTCACTGCATTGAGAATCACAAGTGGCATCAAGGGCTGTGCACACTGGTTCATCACAACATGCTCTCTCAGGGGTACCCCACTTGTCCAGCTTCTCAGAGGACCTGATTGCATACAAACAGACAATGGTGTAATCTAAATGTGTGTGCAATGGTCCCCTCTTATCTCAGCAGGCCTGTGGGTAACAGGAGTGCAAAATAAGTAAATACAAGACACCCACCTTCAGTGATCCAGTCCCATAGGACACAAGCCAACTGTACTGTATATGGTGTACATGATTCTCAGCTTATTTACTTCACTATTATAGCAGTGTGCAATGATAATTGATAAAATTAGATGTTGTGACTGAACAAAGGCATGAACAAACAAACAAAAGGACAAGAGCTGCATGACTCATGAGAAAAGGGAAATGCATTTCACCAAAAGATAAAATGTTGATTTTTAAGAATATATTTACAAGGCAAAGTATTGCTGTACAGTTGATCTTTATTTTGTTTAGAATTACAAATAATCAGTTTAAAGGAAAAAGTGGTATGTTTTGCAAGTCACTGTTAGTTTTGCTTTGCTGTCTGAACTTCATTGCAAGGCCTCAGTTCAGTGGTTCAGCCATGGACTGAATACAACTTGGAAAAACAACCTAACCTAATGAATAAAAGCATATCTGTTTACCACAAACTCTATTTTACCTACTAAAAATCTTAAAGTCAAGACAGAATAACTATATTGTTGCAAGGCAGAGTCATTGCATTTGAAAATGAAACTACAGAATATGTACAAAATAATAAATACATATAAAAACATTCAAAAAATCTAATTGGACAACAGTTAGACTGTCAGTTTTATTTTACTATAACTGAGAGCTTCAAAAATGTTCATTACAAACACTGCGAGCCACCTTTCCCTCAATAATAAGTATGGGACATAAGGAGGAAAAAAACACACTCAAAGTAGAGTAATTTGGGAATGTCTCTCTATCTCAAACAGAAACAACACAAGCTTGATTTTAAATAAACTTTAACACAACTGCAATTTTATAATATCTGAGATGATTATGTTAGAAACAGGCAATAATGACTGAATAATAGCTAAGAGATTTTTAAATGAAGAGATAATTGTGTGTACTAAAGTTTAACGCAACTTTTACTTACCAGTGAGTTTCCAATTGTAGTTTAAATCAGCATCACTGTCTGGCCTTTAGGGTCGCCACATGTTGACCAAAGAAAGTGAGTCCAGATGTGGAGATGAGATGAATATAAAGACTAAGGCCTATTTGAAGTGCAACTTCTTAAACAATTCCAAGGTCTTCATTCCAATGAACGTGATGCAGAGATATGTAAAAATCATTCAGAAAATGTGCAAAAGATTTCTGTAGTCCACTGCTAATCCAACTGTTCGATTCGTTAAAAAGACAGGACCTAATTGTCATTCAGTTCTGTGCTTTCCGTTCCTGTGAATATTCCTTCAAATCAAGCCAGATGCGAGCAGAACATGGCACCAAGAAGAAAGAAAAAAAGTGAAATTAGGGTACACAGAAAAGCTGCAAAAATCAAGATGGTATTCCAAAAATCATCGTGGTACCAGCATAGTAGTGGTATTGTGCTTCCTGTGTACATCCCCTGAACTGATCCTCCACCTTTCCGTGTCCACCTTGTCTCCAGCTGCAGTAAAGGCAGTGAGTGATAGATCAGTGCTGCTGCTGCTGCGTTCCTCCTCCGAGAGCAGCAGTCTCTGCTCAAATAAATGCCTGTTCTGTCACAGTTCTCTGCTGCAATGCATTAGATTCATCCTTTCTCTCTCATGCACTCCCTCGCTCTTGCTGTTCTCCCTTCTTGCTCACTCTTTTTTGCGTTCAACCACACGTGAGAAGACACCGCAGGAGTCTTGAATACAAATAGGCTTCCTTAAAGAGATGATTGTTCTTGATTTTTTTTTTATTTAAAAAGGGTCAATGGGGACTTGAATGAAATTGATGTGATCTTTTTATTCTGGGTTTGATGCCTTTTAACACTAGCTCTACCAGTTTTTGTCAAAATGACAATTCTACCTATGCAACCCATGGGATTGTCAAACTGACAAATTGAATTAGCATTTTTAAAGCCATTGGTATGTATATGAGGCCATTCCAATCTGTTGGCGGGGAGGAGGCCTTGGGGCATATTTATATAGTCAGGTAAATCCAGTGGTGGAGAAAATACTCAAACACTGTACTTAAGTAAAAGTGCAAATAAACAGACAAAAATATACTCTAGTAAAAGTAGAAGTACCATATTAATATTTTTACTTAAGTAAAAGTAAATAAGTACTTGCTTTTAAAAATACTTAAAGTATTAAAGTAAAAGTAATTGCTGAATGTATTACCTAATGCAATGGCCTACAATACCATAAAGTGTGTGATATATATATATATATATATATATATATATATATATATATATATATATATATATATATATATATATATATATATATATATATATATATATATATATATATATCCATCCATCCATCCATCCATTTTCTTCCGCTTATCCGGGGTCGGGTCGCGGGGGTAGCAGCCTAAGTAGGGAGGCCCAGACTTCCCTCTCCCCAGCCACTTGGAGCAGCTCCTCTGGGGGAATCCCAAGGCGTTCCCAGGCCAGCCGAGAAACATAGTCCCTCCAGCGTATCCTGGGTCTTCCTCTGGGTCTCCTCCCGGTGGGACATGCCCGGAACACCTCACCAGGGAGGCGTCCAGGAGGCATCCTAACCAGATGCCCGAGCCACCTCAACTGGCTCCTCTCGATGTGGAGAAGCAGCGGCTCTACTCCGAGTCCCTCCCGGATGACTGAGCTTCTCACCCTATCTCTAAGGGAGAGTCCAGACACCCTGCGGAGAAAACTCATTTCAGCCGCTTGTATCCGAGATCTTGTTCTTTCGGTCATAACCCAAAGCTCATATATATATATATATATATATATATATATATATATATATATATATATATATATATATATATATATATATATATATATATATATATATATATATATATATATATATATATATATATATATATATATATATATATATATATATATATATATATATATATATATATATATTATATATATATATATATATATATATATATATATATATATATATATATATATATATATATATATATATATGTATATATATATATATATATATATATATATATATATATATATGTATATATGTATATATGTATATATATATTTATAAGTATATATATATATTATATATATACAGGTAGTCCCCGACTTACGAGCGAGTTCCGTTACAACGAGGCGCTCGTAACATGGAAATCTCGTAATTTGGAACGGCCGCCACGTGTCTCGTAAGTCCGGAATTTCGCTCGTAAGTTGGAACGGTTTTGCTAGCGCGACTACAAACACTCGTTTTTCATCGAAAAACCGCTTATGAGTGCATAAAAATGATCGGAAACGTGTGTCCACAAGTTTAGCTAACGGACTGTGGTGAAAAAACACAGAAAAACTCAGTATTTTTTGCGTTTTTTCCAAAAATTTGCCAGCTCGTAAGTCCGGATGCTCGTAGGTCAGAGCGCTCGTAAGTCGGGGACTACCTGTATATATATATATATATATATATATATATATATATATATATATATATATATATATATATATATATATATATATATATATATATATATATATATATATAGATATATATATGTATATATATATATATATATATATGTATATATATATATATATATATATATATATATATATATATATATATATATATATATATATATATATATATATGTATATATGTATATATATATATATATTTATAAGTATATATATATATTATATATATACAGGTAGTCCCCGACTTACGAGCGAGTTCCGTTACAACGAGGCGCTCGTAACATGGAAATCTCGTAATTTGGAACGGCCGCCACGTGTCTCGTAAGTCCGGAATTTCGCTCGTAAGTTGGAACGGTTTTGCTAGCGCGACTACAAACACTCGTTTTTCATCGAAAAACCGCTTATGAGTGCATAAAAATGATCGGAAACGTGTGTCCACATGTTTAGCTAACGGACTGTGGTGAAAAAACACAGAAAAACTCAGTATTTTTTGCGTTTTTTCCAAAAATTTGCCAGCTCGTAAGTCCGGATGCTCGTAGGTCAGAGCGCTCGTAAGTCGGGGACTACCTGTATATATATATATATATATATATATATATATATATATATATATATATATATATATATATATATATATATATATATATATATATATATATATATATATATATATATATATATATATATAAATAGCTTGGTCCGCATTGCCGGCAGTAAGTCAGGCTCGTTTCCGGTAAAAGTTGGACTCCGCCAAGGTTGCCCTTTGTCACCGATTCTGTTCATAACTTTTATGGACAGAATTTCTAGGCGCAGCCAAGGTGTTGAGAGGATTTGTTTTGGTGACCTTAGAATCGCTTCTCTGTTTTTTGCAGATGATGTGGTCCTACTGGCTTCATCAGTTCGTGATTTACAATTTTCACTGGAGCGGTTTGCAGCCGAGTGTGATACGGCCGGGATGAGGATCAGTTCCTCCAAATCCGAGGCCATGGTCTTGAGCCGGAAAAGGGTAGCATGCCCTCTCCGGGTCGGGGAGGAGGTCCTGCCCCAAGTGGAGGAGTTTACGTATCTCGGGATCTTGTTCACGAATGAGGGAAAACTGGAGCGTGAGATCGATAGGCGGATAGGTGCAGTGTCCGCAGTGAAGCGGGCGCTGTACCGGTCTGTCGTGGTGAAGAGAGAGCTGAGTCAAAAGGCAAAGCTCTCAATTTACCGATCGATCTACGTTCCCACCCTCATCTATGGTCATGAGCTTTGGGTTATGACCGAAAGAACAAGATCTCGGATACAAGCGGCTGAAATGAGTTTTCTCCGCAGGGTGTCTGGACTCTCCCTTAGAGATAGGGTGAGAAGCTCAGTCATCCGGGAGGGACTTGGAGTAGAGCCGCTGCTTCTCCACATCGAGAGGAGCCAGTTGAGGTGGCTCGGGCATCTGGTTAGGATGCCTCCTGGACGCCTCCCTGGGGAGGTGTTCCGGGCATGTCCCACCGGGAGGAGACCCAGAGGAAGAGCCAGGACGCGCTGGAGGGACTATGTTTCTCGGCTGGCCTGGGAACGCCTTGGGATTCCCCTGGAGGAGCTGCACCAAGTGGCTGGGGAGAGGGAAGTCTGGGCCTCCCTACTTAGGCTGCTACCCCCGCGACCCGACCCCGGATAAGCGGAAGAAGATGGATGGATGGATGGATGGATGGATGGATGTTTTTGCTACTTTTCTATTGTTTATTGTTTAATGTATGTGTTTCATTGGCCTCGAGGCTCAATAAGATTTACCTGACTAAATAAAGGTTGAATGAAAAAAAATAAAAAAATAAAATTCAGTGTAACATTATTTTTGATCAAAGCTTGTAAGAACCCCCCCCCCACCTACAGAGCAGTCTCTGGTGAAAACAACTCTCTCTCTCTGTAGAAGCAAGTTGGAAATGCTGTTGGAATGTGTGGTTAATTTGTGGGGGATGTATGTAAATGAATGTTCTTTGTGTGAGGGGGATCTTTTGTTTTGACCTACTGGAGAAGATTATGCTGGGAGAAGATTCTCAGGAGGGGATGTTTACCCAAAAACAAAGATATCCACCCCCAGGCTCATGACACCTAATGGAAGAATTGTCATTTTGACAAACTCATGGCAGTTCTAGTGTTTTTTTTTCCCCCTGGGTTTGCCAGTGTTAATGAGATGAACCTCTGGTGAACCCCATCTGTGAGCATTAATTTGACGTTAAAATACAATTTATTCTTAGAAAGAAGACATAAAAAAACAATAATCAACATGAATGAATAAATATCCACTTTTTATTTTGTATTTTCTTCACTGGGACATTTTAAAATAGGAAAATCAGTATGCAAAATGTGCCACTATATAATTTTCAAAATATGTTTAAAACTGACTGTTCATACTGATCAGATACAATCAACATTTTTTTAACTACATCTTTTTTTTTTTTTTTACTTGGCAATATTTGCTGCAGTTGTGATTACAATCCTCCGCCATGTGTAATCTGATGATAATGTTCTTAAAGCAAAATTGCATGACATTTATGTCAGAAAATTTTGGAATCGAATTAGGTAGAAAGGGTTTACTTAGTCTTATGGAAAGTTGTAAGCCCATGATGCTAAATTTTCCATGGTTAGAAACCACACTTGTTAATTCATATGAAACACTAATATATAAAGGTAATCATTATTTTGCTTAACATAAATTCACTCTTGACTTGTCATCATTAACATATAATCGTAAAATTATAAAAAAAGTATAAAAAAGTTGATCTGTGAATCTGTAGCAGGTCTTATCAGTATGCCAGAATTCTCAATGACGAAGCCATATTGATTGAAACATATGACATAAAAAGTAAACTCATTAAAAGCAGAAAAGAAAAAATTAGGCATGTTGTTCCTTTATGACACTGCAGTTTAAAAATGTTTAAAGCACTATTTTTATTTTTGGGAAAGTTTTGCTAACGATTTATTAAACAACTCTGTGATCTTTCCTCACAAGTTGCTAAACATCATGTTTGAATATTCAGTGTGACATTTTCTGTCAGCACTAACATAGTATGTAAAGAAAGGCATGTCATTTACAGGCTAAAACTAAGCTACAAAAAAATAAAAAATAAAACAACAAAAATCGGAATGTTTTAAGATCAGATTTTTCATAAATGTCAACATTTTTTTGTGTGTAATGTATTCTTTTTATTTCAGTATTTTACTGTTTTTTACTTGAACCATTACTTTTCCCCCACCCGCCTTCTTCAGGGGTTGCCACGGTGAACTAACTCACACCAAGATTTTGCTATTATTTTTACGCCATGCCCTTCCTGATGCAACCACAGACCATCGAGCTACCACAGCCCTCTATCCGTTTTCGCACTGCACGGCCCTCCCCGGCTCTCCCCGGCTCCACCCTGCTTCTAACCCGGGTTCGGCATGTTCGCATTTTCCTTTTCCGCCCGGGATCCGCCCTCGTTTTGGAACCATCTCCACAGTGGTTCTTATCGGGCCGGCCCCACAGACCCAGTTTGACGTCATGTACTGCTCACATTTGATTTGTTGTTTGCAGCAGGGGCGGGACTCATTCTAACAACAACCTCAGCGCGAGGGCTGAATTTCATTAATATTTAACTACAGAAACCCCTAAAATAATTGTTAGCTGAATTAGTGTTTCTGAGTAAAATTTTTGTTAATGACTGATTACAATTCAGCTTATGTTAGGACGTAAATAACACAAAGCGCGCGCCCATTTCCGCCTTTCCGCGCAACCTGAATGTCATTAAAATATAACTAATATTGTCTAACTCTTGCGCGCAACCAGGGTTTTAAAATATAACTAATAATCTCTAACTTCTACGTGCAGCTAGAATGTTAAGAGGATTGAATCGTACATAGGTAAAGTGGACACCTAAAAATCCAGTCCGCCGCTGTAGCTCAGAGCGATTGCCAACTGCTATTAAACTCTTTTATCTTGACCGGGTGAAGCGGGTTCGCTTCCCACCTGGTACGAAGTAATTTTACTTTTTTTTTTATTGGAGTAAATAAAAAGGAGTTGTGTTAACCAAACAAACTCCTTTTTATTTACTCCAATAAAAAAAAAAGTAAAATTACTTCGTACCAGGTGGGAAGCGAACCCGCTTCACCCGGTCAAGATAAAAGAGTTTAATAGCAGTTGGCGATCGCTCTGAGCTACAGCGGCGGACTGGATTTTTAGGTGTCCACTTTACCTATATACGATTCAATCCTCTTAACATTCTAGCTGCACGTAGAAGTTAGAGATTATTAGTTATATTTTAAAACCCTGGCTGCACGAAAGAGTTAGACAATATTAGTTATATTTTAATGACATTCAGGTCGCGCGGAAAGGTGGAAATGGGTGCGCGCTTCGTGTTATTTACGTTCTAACATAAGCTGATACATAAGCTGATTTGTAATCAGTTATTAACAAAAATTAAACTCAGAAAAACTAATATATATATTCAGCTAACAAATATTTTTTTAGGGGTGTCCTCTCTTAAAACACTGTAAGCGCGCACACAAGAACACTCCACCCACGTCAAGTGAACACCCCACCCACTTCAAGAGAACACCCCGCCCACTTCAAGGCTTGCTCTCCGGACAGTGCGTAATGAACGGAGGCGGGCCAGGGCTGGCTCTGGGCCAACCAGGAACGAACTGGACTGGGGAGGGCCGGTCAATGCGAAAACGGCTTGTGTGGAGCAGGGAGCTGCTATCTAGGGTGTACGGGGAGCTGCTATCTAGGGTGTACAGGGGAGCAGATGGTGGGGGTTAAATGGCCTTGCTCAAGGGTCCAGAGTGGGACGAATGATGGTGGAGACAGGTGTGGGTGCTTCAGCTATTGCACCCACATTTTGATGTTGTTGGTACAGGGAGTTGAACCGGCAACCTTCTGATCACAGGCCCACCTTCCCTAACTTCTGCACCACCACTCCCCATATTCAGTCGACACATTACGAACCTTAAAAATGAATAAAGAGTTTAAAAAAGCAATACAATACCTTAAAGTGTGTTTTTTTGTTGTTGTTGTTGTTGTTTTTCATAATTTCACAGTGTGTGGGTCGCATGAAAACCAAGCTGTTGGGTTTGATACATATTTTGCACTTCTCTCTCCTTCATGTGATTAATGTTGTTGACAGGCCTGCAATATTCTAGTTTAATTTCATTGTTTTAATTTATTTATGCTGTAGGGCTGTCTCAGGACATTTTCCAACATCAGATAACATAATTGCATAACACAATCAAGATATCTCAATTGTATAGATTTATTTGTCAAACTGAATATGCAGCCCAAGTCCTCAGCACACTTGGGCCTTTCCTGTGTGCCAATCTTCGCCAGTGGCTTGGGGACAACATTGTTTTTGTCCCACTCTGGAGCACAAAAACTGAAACATATTAAATTAGGTTTGATTGTGTGACCTACCATAAGATGTCAGCATGTCTATCACAATTAAACCAAATAGGCTTCATGAATCTGAGTTAACTCCCCAGGCACATTAACCAGGTTTATTTTGCAGTGGCATCTGAATACTTAAAGACTAACTTTACCTTTGGATGCCCAAGCCGAACAAAACACACAAGTCAATCATTTCAGTGCACTCTTAGAATCAATGCACACTAATGCAAAACAGTGAAAACCATCTGTGTATAAGCACATCCTCACATTTCACTGTGTCTAATGCCAAGCTGATTCAGAGTTTCAAAATCAGCAATTTAGGTCCACTTCAGCATTTTGTCAAATTTTGACTAACTGATGGTAAAGTCCATGTTTGAATCAGTTCGTGGAGCAGACCAGTAACTTTTGAAATGCAAATGTTCGTCAACTTGGATCATCTTTTATATTACCGGCAAATAAAAGAGCAAGATGTGATGCTTAATCATAATGAACTCAACAGATTTTCTATGGGTATATGCATTCTACGTATTTGCCTGTCTTATGTTCAAAGATTAAATGGCTATTTTTTTCTGCTAAATGTATGATTATGATCCTGGAGACACAAGCTCTATATTTAATATTTATTTGTGTGCTTTTTGTGAAAAGAAAAGCTGGTCAGAAGCTCAACATGGTGAATGATGAAATACATGACCAACAAAATGTGCAATAGTTGCCATTTACCAAATTTGGTTAAGCACAAAGACATGCAGGTCAACAAAACTAAGTCAAACAGCTTTTATTTGAGACACGTCTATTTTTGAAAATTATTTTTCCATTTGTAAATTGTGTCCACAAATGGTCCAAACAATGGACTCAGTAGTGAATACAGATCTTTAACATGTCACCACCTGACAGAGTAACTCACGATCGTTACAGCGGAATGTGCACATTTTATTTTAAGTAACACACATAAATCATGCCTATTTGTTTAAATAGTTACATAAAATATTCAAGAAATAGTTGTAATGCTAATATTACTAAATAATGCTGCAAAATATTGAGGGTTTAGGCTCAAGTAATTCTCTTTTACACTTTTTTTTTACTGTTTTTGCCAAATTAATATAACTCTAAAGACACCCTTATTAAGGGATGTTCTAAGATCATTAGAACCAGCAAGATGTTGCTTTAAACATAATATTTCAAACTCAGAAAATTGCTTTTATTACTCCTTATTTGTAATGGTCATTATTGGGGATTACTGTAAGTAGAAAATGGGATTTTAGCACTTTGTAAAGCTTCTGTACAATAAAAGCTGAATGCAATTGCTGTTAAATACCCCCATTTCACCACACTCAGGAAGAAAGAAACAAGTCTAGAGCACAAAAAATTAACCCCCTGGGCTTACTACTTACATTAGTGAAAACTATTACATGCTTTTTAATGAGGTTTCTCTACCTTCCATGCACCATTGTTGTTGTTCAGGCCATTTCATTTGGTTCAAAAATTAAATGGTGCAAATACTGTACTGTAGCTAAAGCATTGTATGAGGACACCCTTAGTCTTTAACTTTGATGTATTTTTATTTTTGTATGTAAAGTTATAAATCTACAGAATGTTATTTTTAAAATATACATTTGCTGAGATTTCGTCTGAGTGCAAAGTGAAACTTTTGTTTTCCCTTCAGCTTCCCAAGTAGCATTCAATTCAGAATCTGTGATGTTGGAAAATTACCTGATACCAGACAGAACTGTCAAGTCATTACACTTTTATTCCACAGTATAGCGTTCGTCTGAAATTGCCTCCAGTCAATTTCAAATCTATTTATTTTGTGGAAAGCTGTTCAATTCTTAGTTACTGATCAGAAGACGTCAACGTACCAACCTGCGTTTAACATGGATGCAAATGATGTACTGCAGCAAAATATTGTATTAGATGTAATTTTAGGAACAACTGAATGAGCATTTTCTTTCAATTGTAGTTCAATTACTATACAGACTACAGTATATATGGTGTTTTCTACACCGCCTTACAATCTACGTAGCTGCTTTGTTTGTTTGTTTGTTTGTTTGTTTGTTTCCTACTTTTCCTTTTGACTGTCCTTTTGGTTGCTATTTTGTTTTGATTTATTAAAAAAAAAGCCCCTTTTGTGAAGGTCTGTTGTTGATGGTGTCACTCACTGTCTCAGGTCTTTCTTGTAAATAAGTCAAATTCACTATCCAGGCTGTATTTGTGGAAACCAAACAATTTACAGTCTATTTAGTCACTTATATTATGTCTTTTTTTTGACAGAAATATCAACTGTTCTTAATGCCTGGCATGGTAAAATAAAGGTATAAATAAATAAATAAATAAATAAATAAA
>JBBPBX010030350.1:19276-35248 GCA_038048925.1 Garcialebias charrua
AGAGAGAGAGAGGTTTGTTTAATTCTGGCACTTTCAGACTTCCATACCAGAAGTCATTAACATTGCTCAGTGATGAAACCACCTGTGTTAAATAATCCAGCCTATCAGGTTCGCTCAGCCGGTCCAAAGGTAGCACTCAAAACCACATAACCCACTTTCTTTACAGAGACAGTTTCATGTTTCACGTTTTTAAGCACGCTGTGGGTAAAAACGAGCCGACGAACCGCGTCCTCCTGTCGGCGCCACTCGGTTCCTGTCTCCTTGTTTGTTGTTGTTGTCGGAGGACAAAAGAAACTT
Organism: Garcialebias charrua; assembly: GCA_038048925.1. Taxonomy (NCBI): domain Eukaryota; kingdom Metazoa; phylum Chordata; class Actinopteri; order Cyprinodontiformes; family Rivulidae; genus Garcialebias; species Garcialebias charrua. The sequence continues at coordinate 19,574 of JBBPBX010030350.1, forward strand.
CTCGCAGGGCGGAAGCGGATTCAAAATGCTCCTAAATGTGGGTCTTTCTTACCCGAAGTCTCTATAACACCAGGCCGAAAAGTTCGACTGCGAGTTCGGCTGGCTACATGCGGTCCTTGTCCTCGTCTAGTCTTTTTTTTTACTATTTTTTTTTATTTTTTACTTGAAACACTTCGGCTCCGGACTCACCCAATCGCCGTGCGTGGCTCCTGCTCCGCGACGCGCTGACGTCACTGTTGCGAGCCGGGACTTGTTTGTCTCCGGTTTACCGTAAACTTTAGAATAGATGCGCAACGATAAACCCATTTCCGTCATGAAAAGAAAAAAATAAAAGCCCAACAGGAAGTCACAATTTCGACTTTTAAAGTCATAATTATGAGAATAAAAGTCATATAATAAAAAATTTTTTTTAAAATATACTGTAATAATAATTATGAGTTTTAAAGTAATAATTATGACTTTTATTCTTGTACTTATGACTTTAAAAGTCATACTTATGAGAATAAAATTAATAATTATAACTTTTAAAGTCATAAGTACAAGAATAAAAGTCACAATTATTACTTTAAAACTCCTAATTGTTATTATAAAAGTAATAATTACGACTTTTATTCTTGTACTTATGACTTTAAACGTCATAATTATGACTTTTATTCTCATATTTATTCATTCAACCTTTATTTAGTCAGGTAAATCTTATTGAGCCTCGTGGGCTCATTTACGAAAGCGACCTGCTAAAACTAAAGAAGGATGAACAGCAATGGTAGAAACAATTAAACAATAAACAAGCAATAAACAATATAAAAACAAAAGAGTGAGTGAGCAGGGTGACAGTTGGATGTTACGATACTTGCGAATGAATATCATATCATTGTTAAAAAAAATACTTCAGTATCAAAAAACTAGCAAAACATTAAAAGGTAGATGTATAAAATCAAAGATAGGAACATATCTGTATTGGTTTTTGCCAGGATTCCAAGTGATTCTGAAAACCATTTAGAGACGGCAAGGCCGAGAGCTTCAGATCTTTTTGTAAGATATTCCATGAAGCAGGAGCAGAGTAGGAGAAGGCTCTTTTTCCAAGTTCAGTCCTCACTGATCGAACACTGCAGGTGATCATGTCCTGAGAGCGCACACTGTAGCTGCATGATTTTAAAAGTCATAATTATTACTTTTATTCTCATAATTATGACTTTTAAAAGTCATAATTATGACTTTTAAAAGTCATAATTATGACTTTTATTCTCATAATTATGACTTTTAAAGTCATAAGTACAAGAATAAAAGTCATATGACTTTTATTCATGTACTTATGACTTTAAAAGTCATAATTATGACTTTTATTCTCATAATTATGACTTTAAAAGTCATAATTATTACTTTAAACGTCATAATTATGACGTTTAAAGTCATGCATACAAGAATAAAAGTCATAATTATTACTTTAAAACTCATATTATTATAAAAGTAATAATTACGACTTTTATTCTTGTAATTATGACTTTAAAAGTCATAATTATGACTTTAAAAGTCATAATTATGACTTCCTGTTGAACTTTTATTTCATAGCGGAAATGGGCTTCAATAATAAATGCTAAATAAAGTTGCGATGAAAAGATTTATATATTATATACCTTTATTTAAAAGGATTGATGTTTGAAGGCAGAGGGACAAACATTGAATGAATGAATTCATGTGCTATGCAGTAAAACTACCGGTGTCTGACAGGAAGTTGCATCCCTGTAGAGCACATGTGTCAAACTCAAAAGGCCCGCGGGCCAGATGTGGCCCTCCACATCTTTTTATGTGGCCCTTGAGAGCTTAAAAGGTCTGATTGTCACATAATCAATAAGTCAAAAGGGTTTTATATTTTAACAGTGTAAGAAGTAGACATATATTTCTATATCTGTGCAAATAAATATATGTAATATTTGTAAGTTGAATAAGTAAAAAAAAAAACAGTTATTTACCAATAAGGAGTAGTTGTGTTTAATTTAGATTACTGTACATTTAGTTAAATTTAATTATACTGTCTTACAGCTACATCTGGCCCTTTGAGGGCAACCACTAAGCTGATGTGGCCCTCGGTGGAAATTAGTTTGACACCCCTGCTGTAGAGTCACGGTGTCCGGCAAGGGACAAACCGAAATTAAATTAGAAAAGTCAAAATTATAACTTTAAAACTCGAAATTATGACTTTATTCTCATAATTATGACTTTAAAAGTCAAAATTATGACATTTAGTTTCGTAATTATGACTTTAAAACACAAATTTACGACTTTTATTCTCATAATTATGACTTTAAAAGTCACAATTATGACTTCCTGTTGGGCTTTTATTTTTTCTTTCATGGTGGAAGTGGGCTTCCATATATTGGGGTGAAACTGAGGCACTAAATAAAAATAGCAAAACTACAAAAAATGCTTTGCTTAAATGAACATAAAAAGGAAAGGTGCACCAATATGTTGTCATGTTAGTTTTTACCACTTTGCTAGTTGAGACTTGCCTAGTAACAGTCTTAAACTACTCTATCATGAAAAAGGGTGGGAAAAAATATATAAAAATAATTATGTCTTGGCATTTCTGACAAATAATTACACTAGTTGACATGGAAAACTAGACTAATAGCTGCAATTTGCTGCTGTGTAAAGCCATGCATTTGTCATTTTTCTCTAATGATACTAATGATGATTGATGCGTCATAACTAAACAGAAGGCCCTGCACTGTATGGAAAAGCAGAACAAATGGAGCTTTTTCTATCGGGAACGTAACAACCGTTTTTCTTTAAGATGTGACTACTGTTTGAAGCAAAAGATCCCAAAGTTGGAACTGGGTTAGGAAACACCAAATATGGAGTCTTAGATCATCATCATCATGACTCACAATACTCAAAAAGTCCTCCACACCTGTCTTTTCTGGGCCAGCATGTGAAGGGCTCCCCAAGAGGGTTTAAGGTCTTCATCTTCACCTCTACCATCCGTCACCAGGTGTTCTTTGGTCTGTGTTTCTTGCACTTGTCATCTGGTGTTCAGTGTTACCAAATTATTTCCTAAGCACATGCCCAATCCACCTCCATCTTCTCCTGGAGAGCTTGTTAAGGGCCACTGGCCGTCATCCTCCAACGCTCTGAGTCGTATCACAACGTAGACCGTGCACAGCTCTGTATTGCTTCACCAGTACTACTGGGACCTCCAAGCACAAAGTTATGTCACGATAATTAGCACAGATTCATTAGTAGGTAAGAGAGAGAAGGTACATCTTTGTAGGTTTCTGACTTTGCTCACTGAGATGGAAAGGGTTACAGAGTTGAACCTGCATGCATGCTTACAGTGAAGATGACACCAACTCGCAGGTCATAAATGTGTCCAAACATTATAATGGAAGTACACATTCTTATCTATGAACTGAAATTCTCTTTTCAGCCACAGGGTCTCATAGCCATTTAACAATTCTTGTTCGTGGTCCATAACTCCAGTCTTTAGTCTTTATTTTGACTGTTTACATGCAAAAGAGAATTTATCATCATCTCTCTTTTAAAATCTAATTCTTAACCAACAATCTTAAAGGGATCTCCAACAATTTTCTCATATTGGCCTTGCTGTTATTTCTCTTTTCTACTCAAAGTTGTTGTTTGTGACATGTGAAACTTNNNNCATATAGATATGTGTATACATATATATTATATATATACATATATATATATATACATACATATATACATATATATATATATATATATATATATCCTCCTAGGACCTGTCATCCACATTTGTGGACATCACATTTTGGGCTGTCTAAACAACATTACTAAAAAAAAAATTACTAAATATTGCTCTACACATGGCCTGGTGTCCTCATATGAGGTCATTGTACTGCCACTTAGTGGTTTAGAAGTGCATAGCACATTACAGGTTAGTTCCAAGATGGCTGACGACACACCCACAAGTTCACATGGCAGCTCCCAATCCAAACCTCGGCCAGGTAAAAATTGAATAAAGTTTCATGGTGGATTTTTGTTCAAATATTTATAAAAGTGTTCAGTGTTTGTTATTGTGTTTAAATTTTACAAAAGTTAGCAACTGCAGGGATTTAGCATGTCGCTAAACATGATGTACACATATGTGGACAGAGGGACTTAGTGTTGTTAATTTTGTTGACCATGTCCACAAATGTGGACTGTGGGAATTGGTTTTGTAGAAAATATTTTTATGCTAACATAAATGCTAGCAACAAAATTTGAGAAAGAAATTGTATTTTGTGATGATTTTAGTACTTTTTACTAGCAGATGTAGCATGTTTTACTTATAAATCTACAAAGATTTATATTTGATTTTTCTCATGACATTTTTTTTCCAGAGCGTTATTCTCTGTCAAAAGTAATGGAGTTACTGGGGTTAATTGGTGGAGACAATTCAGAGGTGGAAGATTTGTCAGACACAGATGATCCTGTGGGGGATGCTGATTATGAACCCCCACAACAACAGCCAAGTAGCAGTGAGGAGGACAGTAGTGGGTGTGAAGACCCCATTCCACAGGGTGGAATGGGGTGCGACGGAACATTGCGAGGGCAGGCCGCCGTGGCCCAGCATCGCCCGTCCCCCGGAGGGGCCGTGCGCCGGGGAGGGTCACGTCGACGGAACAACGCGACGGCAGGCCGCCGAGGCCCAGCGTCGCCCGTCCCCCGGAGGGGCCGTGCGCCGTGGAGGGTCACGTCGACACGCGTGTGCCCGGTGGTCGCCAGCAATGCACAAGGGGGGAGAACCCCGCCCCGGAGGGCGGGGGATACTCTCGACCCCCTTACCCATTCCTTTCAGCCAGCAGACGCCGTGGCCCAGCGTCGCCCGTCCCCCGGAGGGGCCGTGCGCCGTGGAGGGTCACGTCGACATGCTTACGCACCGGCCTCGCCGTCGCGGCCCAGCGTCGCCCGTCCCCTTCGGAGGGGGGAGCGTGCGCCGTGGAGGGACTCGCGCCGACGGAACCCAACGAGACGTTGGCAACGAGGTGTTGGCCCCGCCGCCGTGGCCCAGCGTCGCCCGTCCCCCGGAGGGGCCGTGCGCCGTGGAGGGTCACGTCGACGGAACAATGCGACGGCATCCCGCCGTGGCCCAGAGGGTCACGTCGGGGTAGCATACGCACCGGCCCCGCCGTCGCGGCCCAGCGTCGCCCGTCCCCCCCGGAGGGGGGAGCGTGCGCCGTGGAGGGACTCACGCCGACGGAACCCAACGAGGTGTTGGCCCCGCCGCAGCGGCCCAGCGCCGCCCGTCCCCCGGAGGGGCCGTGCGCCATGGAGGGTCGCTGCGACGGAACAATGCGATGGCATCCCGCCATGGCCCAGAGGGTCACGTCGGGGTAGCATACGCACCGGCCCCGCCGTCGCGGCCCAGCGTCGCCCGTCCCCCCCGCAGGGGGGAGCGTGCGCCGTGGAGGGACTCGCGCTGACGGAACCCAACGAGACGGACAACGCCCGCGCGGCCCAGTGTCGCCCGTCCCCCCCGGAGGGGGGAGCGTGCGCCGTGGAGGGTCGCGCGGACGGAGCCCGGGAGGCAGGCAACAGGGTGGGCATGGGGTCCACAGGGTGTTTTGGAACTCCGGAAACATGCTGGTGTGTGCAGGTACCAAATAAAGAGTTTTGCATATCATTATTCAATTGTCATTTTACTGTGTTCTATAGACATTTAAAACGAATGCCCTCATATGTGGACCTCATTTTTCTCAGAAACTACATTGAGTAAAAAGATAATTCTTTGGTTTTGCAATAATTAGGTCCTAATCAGCCCAGTTAGCAAAGAGAAATTAATAATGCATGTCTTGCAAGAGCTCGGGTCTTAGGAGGATATATATATATTTATATATATATATATATATATATTATATATATATATATATATATATATATATATATATATATATATATATATATTTATATATATATATATATATATATATATATATATATATATATATATATATATATATATATATATATATATATATATATATATATATATATATATATATATATATATATATATATATATATATATATATATATATATATATATATATATATATATATATTATATATATATATATATATATATATATATATATATATATATATATATATATATATATATATATATATATATATATATATATATATATATATATATATATATATATATATATATATATATATATATATATATATATATATATATATGTATATATATATATATATATATATATATATATATATATATATATATATATATATATATATATATATATATATATATATATATATATATATATAGAGTCAGAGTCAGAGTCAGAGAGTCTTTATTGTCATTTGCACCGCATGTGGTACATGAGATGAAAACGAGATTATGTACACGAGGTCCCAGTTACATCCAACAACAAATGAAAGAGAAAAACAGTAATAACATCGAGAACTAACTAAGAAAAACATCAACTAGTAATACACTAAGCCTAATATAGTGGGAATAAACAGCAGCACGAACATGAGTTTGTATGAGCAGATGGTCACAGATGAACACAGATGAACACAGCAACAAGAAAACAGATCAGCATCAGCATGATGTGATATTTTGCAGTGTTTATTATTTTATTTTTATTTATTCATGAGTCTAACAGCCTCAGGGTAGAAGCTGTTCCTCAGTCTAGTGGTTCTACACTTGATGCTCCTCAACCTCCGTCCTGAGGGGAGTGGGGCAAAGAGTGAGTGTGCTGGATGAGTGAGGTCTTTCATGATACAGGTGGCTCTTTTCCTGCATCTAGAGGTGTAAATGTCTGTGATGGTGGGGAGACTGACTCCAACAGACTTCTGTGCAGCCTTCACCACTCTCTGCAGAGCTTTCCTCTCTTCAACTGTGCAGCCTCCATGCCACACGTTGATGCTGGAGCACAGGATGCTCTCCACTGCACACCTGTAGAACGAGGTGAGAACTGGGCTGCTCAGACCAGCTCGTCTCAGCCGTCTGAGGAAGTAGAGTCTCTGATGACCTTTCTTGATCAGGCTGGTGGTGTTGTTGCTCCAGCTGAGGTTATCATTCAAGTGTACACCCAAGTATTTGTAGCTGGAGACCACTTCCACTGCAGACCCACCTATTTTCAGTGGGGCATGGGTGTGTTTGTTCCTTCTGAAGTCCACAATCATCTCCTTTGTCTTCTTCACATTCATGTGAAGATTATTCTCTTTGCACCAGCTCTCCAGGTGTTCCACCTCCTGTCTGTAGCTGGACTCATCATTGTTTGTGATGCATCCCACCACCGCTGTATCATCTGCAAACTTAACAATATGACAGCCTGGAAGTGTGGCTGTACAATCATATGTGAGCAGAGTGAACAGAAGGGGGCTCAGCACACATCCCTGAGGAGAGCCAGTGCTGAGGGTTATGGTGGAGGAGGAGAAGTTGTGGATCTTCACGGACTGTGGTCTGTCTGTTAAGAAGTCTAGTACCCAGTTACAAATAGAGGGGCTTAGTCCAAGTGTAGATAGTTTGTCTATCAGAGTTTGGGGGATCATGGTGTTGAAGGCAGATGTGAAGTCCACAAAGAGCAGACGCACGTATGATATATATGTATATATATATGTATATATATATATGTATGTATATATGTATATGTATATATATGTATGTATATATGTATATGTATATATGTATATATATGTATATGTATATATATGTATATATATGTATATGTATATATATTATATATATATGTATATGTATATATATATATATAATATACCCAATACCCAAAACTATTTTAACTTGAAAAGAAGAAAAAAAGCAACCAGTATTTATTTTTAAAAGATGAATTTCCAGTCCCTCTGATGGACTGGAGACCGGTCCAGGGTGTCCCCCGCCTCTCACACAAGCCGTTTTCGCATTGCACGGCCCTCAACGGCCCGGCCCGCCCCGCCTTCTAACCCGGGTTCGGCATGTTCGCATTTTCCTTTTCCGTCCCGGGTCCGCCCTCGTTTTGGAACCATCTCCACCGTGGTTCTGATCGGGCCGGACTCCCGGGCCCAGTTTGACGTCATGTACTGCTCACATTTGATTTGTTGTTTGCAGCAGGGGCTGGACTCGTTCTAACAACAACCTCAGCGCGAGCTGAATTTCATTAAAATTTAACTACAGAAACCCCTAAAAAAATTGTTAGCTGAATATATATATTAGTGTTTCTGAGTTTAATTTTTGTTAATAACTGATTACAAATCAGCTTATGTTAGAACGTAAATAACACGAAGCGCGCACCCATTTCCGCCTTTCAGCGCGACCTGAATGTCATTAAAATATAACTAATATTGTCTAACTCTTGCGCGCAGCCAGGGTTTTAAAATATAACTAATAATCTCTAACTCCTACGCGTAGCTAGAATGTTAAGAGGGGTGATTCCTTTATAGGTAAAGTGGACTCCTAAAAAACTAATCCGCCGCCGTGGCTCAGAGGAATCGCGCGTGGCTATTACACTCTACATTTTATCTTGACCCGGGGAAGAGGGTTCGCTTCCCACCTGGTACGTTATTTTACGTTTGTCTTTTATTGGAGTAAATAAAAAGGAGTTGTGTTAACCAAACAAACTCCTTTTTATTTACTCCAATAAAAAACTTTACTCCAATAAACAGTTACTGCTGGACATGGACATCAGTGGTCCCTGTGATCTGAAAAAGAAGAAGCGGGTAAAGATAATGGATGGATGCATGGATGGATGGATGGATGGATGGATGGATGGATGGATGGAAAGATGAAAAGATGGATGGATGGATAGACAGATGGATATATAATAGATAAATAATGGATGGATGGAAAAAAACAAACAAACAGGAAAAGGTTAAAATAAATCGGGCCTGGCTCAGCATATTTGCTGTTTTACAGCAGGTTCCTGTACGGGTCGCCCACCTGAGGTGTCTCTGCGGGATGGACTGCCTCATGGTCGTCCACCAGATGGGGTCCTGCGCGATGGACGGTCTCCCGGTCGTCCACCTGAGGGGTCCTTGCCCGAGGTCGACGTCTTGGCCTCGTTGTTTGGGCGCTCGTTAGTGTTCTAGTTTTGTTTTTGTGTTTAGCTTTTGTCCCAGGCCCTGTTCCTGTCGGTTTTTGGTTTGTTGTCCTTGTGTTTTGTCCCCTGTCCTTGTTTTCTCGTGCCAGCCGTCCTTGCGGTTCCTCCCTCTGCCTGCCCTATTTACTTTGTTACTGCCCGTGGTCCAAACCTGTGGTCCAGACCTGTGGTCCAGACCTGTGGTCCAGACCTGTGGTCCAGATGCCGTCCAAGCCACTGCGCGGCCGGTGAAGGTGTAAAAATCCTGACCAGACATCAGATTTAGACCAAATCTAGAACTGGTGCTAAAAACAGAAAACCTGGAGGAACACTGAACCCGAGCGAGTCGGTGACGCCTGCAGCACGTTGTTTCCACAGCAACACGTGCAGACGTTTTGACGTCTGGACGCTTGAATCCAGTCCGATGGCTCCGCTCCACATCGAACAGACAAACTTCTTGTGTTTTCATCCTGAAACAAACTTGAGGATGAAGAAGAATCAGTCGGGACAGTGTTTATATCGGTGGTTTTTATTGGATCAGTCTTGTCGCCCACCTCTGATACTGCTGCTGACCAGGGGCGGTGCAACACCACCCACTGTAGGTGCAACACCACCCACTGTAGGTGCAACACCACCCACTGTAGGTGCAACACCACCCACTGTAGGTGCAACACCACCCACTGTAGGTGCAACACCACCCACTGTAGGTGCAACACCACCCACTGTAGGTGCAACACCACCCACTGTAGGTGCAACACCACCCACTGTAGGTGCAACACCACCCACTGTAGGTGCAACACCACCCACTGTAGGTGCAACACCACCCACTGTAGGTGCAACACCACCCACTGTAGGTGCAACACCACCCACTGTAGGTGCAACACCACCCACTGTAGGTGCAACACCACCCACTGTAGGTGCAACACCACCCACTGTAGGTGCAACACCACCCACTGTAGGTGCAACACCACCCACTGTAGGTGCAACACCACCCACTGTAGGTGCAACACCACCCACTGTAGGTGCAACACCACCCACTGTAGGTGCAACACCACCCACTGTAGGTGCAACACCACCCACTGTAGGTGCAACACCACCCACTGTAGGTGCAACACCACCCACTGTAGGTGCAACACCACCCACTGTAGGTGCAACACCACCCACTGTAGGTGCAACACCACCCACTGTAGGTGCAACACCACCCACTGTAGGTGCAACACCACCCACTGTAGGTGCAACACCACCCACTGTAGGTGCAACACCACCCACTGTAGGTGCAACACCACCCACTGTAGGTGCAACACCACCCACTGTAGGTGCAACACCACCCACTGTAGGTGCAACACCACCCACTGTAGGTGCAACACCACCCACTGTAGGTGCAACACCACCCACTGTAGGTGCAACACCACCCACTGTAGGTGCAACACCACCCACTGTAGGTGCAACACCACCCACTGTAGGTGCAACACCACCCACTGTAGGTGCAACACCACCCACTGTAGGTGCAACACCACCCACTGTAGGTGCAACACCACCCACTGTAGGTGCAACACCACCCACTGTAGGTGCAACACCACCCACTGTAGGTGCAACACCACCCACTGTAGGTGCAACACCACCCACTGTAGGTGCAACACCACCCACTGTAGGTGCAACACCACCCACTGTAGGTGCAACACCACCCACTGTAGGTGCAACACCACCCACTGTAGGTGCAACACCACCCACTGTAGGTGCAACACCACCCACTGTAGGTGCAACACCACCCACTGTAGGTGCAACACCACCCACTGTAGGTGCAACACCACCCACTGTAGGTGCAACACCACCCACTGTAGGTGCAACACCACTCACTGTAGGTGCAACACCACCCACTGTAGGTTGTGTTTAAGGTGTGTCAGTGATTTCTGACTTCTTCATGTCTCACAGCCCCTCAGCTGTCACGCTGGCTTCGTTTACTCTTCCCTGATCCGGTGCTGCGCTCTCATCGGTCCAGAAGCCGCCGTGAATGAAGCCGTTACGTCGACACGAACGGCGTTTTTGGTTGATCGGTGCTGCTGTGTTTACAGACTGAAGCTCCTCGACATGTGGACTGAAACCGGTAAAAGGAGAGAGGGGCTTAGTGGAGCCCAGAGATCAACTCCCTCATTAGCATATTGCTGCCATGGCAACAAGAAACCAAGCTGGAGCCGAGCGAGGGAGATGGGAAAATAAGGAAAACAGACGAGAGAAGGATGGAGAGGAAACGCAGGAGAGCAGGAGAAGTGTGAGCAGGATGAAATATTAAAGAAGAGCCGAGGTAGAGGAGGAGGAGGTGAAGAGGTGGAAGAAATAAAGAGAAAAAATCAAATGTAGAAACTTGAGGAGAAGGAGGAGGAAAAATAGGTCAAGAACGAGGAGAAAAGGTGGAGGGGAGAATGGAGCAAGATCAAAGGGAAGAGGAGGGTCGGACAGAGGAGAAGTGAAGCGACGAATAAAGATTCAAGAGGAAAACGAGATTTTTTTAAACAAGATGTGGTGACAAGACGAGACAAAAATAGAAGAAGAGCAGTGAGTGAGAGGGAAGAGGATTAGAGACACCGAGGACAGGATGAGGAGGTGAAGGAGTAACCTCCTCAGACCTCTAACACTTTATCTCCCTCCTCCTCCTCCTCACGGTTATCCCATTCTTCTGCTTCTATCATTTCATCCTCATAATTAAATTCCAATTTTCTGGCACAGATATTTCCACAGAAGCCGCTGAGACAAACCTGTGGACAAACTGACGACCTGTCAGGTCTCTGCTGTGAGGTCGTGACCTTTTAGACTGTTGGTAACAAAAGTTCAGGGAAACTTCAACAGCAAACTGCATGAATTGACCTTTTAACAACTTCTGTTTACATCCAATCATAAGAAACTAGGGGTGTAACGGTACGCTAAAATCACATTTCGGTTCGGTTCAACTACAAGGAGGGCTCGGTTCGGTTTATTTTCGGTACAAAAAAAAAAAAAAAGGACAAAATAAAGACTTACAAACTGTTTATTTTGAAAATATGCCAAAAATACGTTTGTACTGTACAGTATTGTACCGGTAGTAATAAATAAAAGTGACCCATTTGGATGATATTTTAAATAAACAGCACTCTACAATAAAACTATTTTAACAATAATAAAAATCTTAATAAATACAATAACAGTCAGAACAATAAGCAGCAACAGACTGTTTACAATCTAACTAATCAAGTTTTTGTCCAGTAGCATCAGTGTGGCTGTATTTGTCCTCATTACTGTACTCACAACTTCTTCTTGGTGGGACAGGTGCTGGAAAAGTTCAGAGTTCAGTTCAGTCATCACACACTTCTTAGCTGCAGGTGATCTCTGGTGGATGTCTGTCCCAGACTGGAAATAAAACACAATAAAAAAAAAAGTTAATAAGATTATGATTTTGAATAAAAAAGATTATTTAGATAATTTTGATTTGATTTGATGTTTATTCATTCATTTTAAAAGAACAATACAAAACAGTTTCATCAGATACAAGAATACAAGTAGGATAAAATGAAAGGAGCAGAAAGAAGATGAAATTTTATTATATCTGCCCCTTATTTCACAGTTTGTTCAAACAATGATAACCTTCAAACTACATCACAAAATGAATAACTCTACTTAATTTTTCTAACTGTAATACACAAACACACTAAGCTACATCATATATAGTTTTTGAGCAAGTCCTTTTTGACCTTTTTCTTAAATGTATACATTGATTTTGCATTTTTAACATCACTGTCTCCAGAACATTCCACAGATAATAATAATAATAATAATAATAAACTTTATTTGTTTAGCACCTTCCTACAATGCCTTGCATTGACCAAGGTGCTTAACAGGATAAAAAGATGAATAAACTGGAACAATAAATCAATGAAAATAGAATAAGAAACAACAGCAATAAAAGAAGGCAATGGAAATAAAAAATGCTACATACTAAAATAACACTAAAATAACACAAGTAATAAAAGTTACACACTGAAAGCTTTTTTGAACAAGTGGAAATAAAAAGGCAATGGAAATAAAAAATGTTACATATTAAAATACCAAAAGTAATAAAAGTTACACACTGGAAGCTTATTTGAACAAGTGGAAATAAAAAGGCAATGGAAATAAAAAATGCTACATATTAAAATACCAAAAGTAATAAAAGTTACACACTGAAAGCTTTTTTGAACAAGTGGGTCTTCAGTCTGGTTTTGAACAGAGTCAGATCAGAGGTGGCACGCAGCTCAAGGGGGAGGCTGTTCCAGGCTTTTGGGCCGGCAACAGAAAATGACCGGTCTCCCCATTGTTTGTACCTTGAGCGAGGCACCTCCAGCAGGTGTTGACTGGCAGAGCGTAAATCTCTGCCGGGCTGATGGGCTTTCAAAAGTTCTGAGATGTACAGAGGAGCAAGTCCATTCAGAGCTTTGAAAACAAACAGGAGCAGCTTGAACTGTATCCTGAACTGAACCGGGAGCCAGTGTAGAGAGGACAGGACAGGAGTGATGTGTTCATATTTTCGTGTGTTGGTCAAAAAGCGGGCGGCAGAGTTTTGTACAAGCTGTAAACGGGAGATGGAGGATTGATTAATACCAACATACAAAGCATTACAATAATCAAGTCTGGAGGTCACAAAGGCATGGATGGCCTTCTCCAGATCACCACGGCTGAGAAATGACTTGACTTTGGAGAGCAGACGGAGCTGGAAAAAGCTGGTCTTGACAACAGAACTGATCTGTTTATCAAGCTTTAAGTTGGAGTCAAGCTGCACTCCAAGATTTCTGACCACCGGGTTGAAGTGGGGGAGGGGAAAACCAACACTGGGACTGGGAAGGATGTTGCTGGTGTCACCAGGTGCACTAAATAAAATGCATTCAGTTTTATCTGTGTTTAGGTGGAGGAAGTTTTGAGAGAGCCAGTGCTTAATGTCATTTAAGCAGTTGACAAGAGTGTTTGAACTGGGTGAGGGGTTGGGAGTGACTGGCAGATAGATTTGTAAATCGTCTGCATACATGTGAAAAGACAGGTTATGACGTGCAATGATTGATCCTAATGGCAGCATGTAAAGAGAGAAGAGGACTGGCCCTAGAATAGATCCCTGTGGTACGCCAGAGGTCAGAGGGGTTGATGAAGAGGAGGACAGATCGCCTATCATGACAGAAAAAGTTCTCCCAGACAGGTAAGATTTGAACCACTCAAGCACAGCTCCCTGGAGGCCAACCTGCTGAGACAAGCGGTTGATTAGTACCTGATGGTCGACGGTGTCAAAAGCTGCTGAGAGGTCTAACATCACCAGCAGAGCAGGGTTTTTTGCATCCAGGGACAGAAGAATGTCATTCTGTACTTTGAGCAGTGCAGATTCAGTACTGTGACGAGCTCGAAAACCTGACTGAAATTTTTCAAACAGGTTGTTGAGTTCTAGAAAAGATTGAAGTTGAATAAAAACAATCTTTTCTAGGACCTTTGATAGAAATGACAGATGTGAAACTGGTCTGAAATTAGAGAGAGCTGTAGGATCTAGGCCTGGTTTTTTGAGAAGAGGCCTGACCACAGCATGTTTGAAAGCAGATGGCACAAAACCTGAAGATAGACAGCTGTTAATAAATGACAAAACACAAGGACCAATTACATCAAAGGACTGTTTGAACATTTTAGAGGGAATGATGTCCAGAGAACAGTTAGTTGGTTTCATCTGCTGAACCACCTTGGTGAGGTGAGGGAGTGAAACCAGGTCAAATTGGTCAAAAACAGCTGTGGTTATTGCAGACGCACAAGACTGGATGGTGTTGGATGAACTGACAATGTTCTGCCTGATAGAGTCTATTTTGTTGACAAAATAGCTCTGAAAGTCATCGCAGGTAGACTGTGTGGCAGTTTTCAGAACATTGACAGATGGGTTGATGACAGACTGGAGTGTGCTGAAAAGCGTCCTCGGCCGGTTGGAGCTGGTGGAGATTAAATTGGAGAGGTACTGTGACTTGGCCTGTTTCACAGCATTATGATACTCACAGAGACAGTCTCTCAGTATTCCTTGAGATACATGAAGCCGGTCGCGCTTCCATTTTCGTTCTGCTTTTCTGCAACGTTGTCGAAGAGCTCGCGTCGTTTCGTTGAGCCATGGTGAAGGTTTGTTCTTTGAAGATGCCTGTTTGAGAGGAGCGATGGAGTCCAAGATCGTCGTGCAGGTGTGATGGAAGGAGCTGATGAAGTCCTCAGGATGTAGAGATGGGTCCAGGCTGACAGCAGAGCAAAATTCAGTGCTCTTAAAGGCATCAGTGAACTGACTTGGAGTTAATGGGGTGATAGAGCGACAGAAACGTGCTGGGAGAATAGCTTTCGGTGCAGGAGAGGTGAAAAATTCAAATAATATGGGAAAATGGTCTGAAATACAGGTGTCCAGGATCTCCACATCAGGTATTTGAAGGCCGTGGGAGATAATTAAATCGAGTGTATGACCCTGACTGTGTGTGGCCCCCGAGACCGACTGTGACAGGTTGAAAGAGTCCAGGAGGTCCTGAAACTCACATCCAAGCTGATTACTTGGGCAGCAGGTGTGCACGTTGAAGTCTCCACAGAAAAGCCAAGAGTC